>JAUTBS010407626.1:0-21273 GCA_032361285.1 Aequorea victoria | reverse complement strand
ACTTGCGGATATTAGTAAAACGTCTCGATATGTGTAGTTCTAACATACAAACAAAATAAATTTTGAAAACTCTTAATCCTACCTAGGTGTGGAGCATGATGGTTTACACTCGAAGAAATCCTGAGTGTCGGGACTCCACCGAAAGTGTTGACCAACTCGAAAGACTCATGGAAGGACTGATTGGAGAAGTTTGAAACCTGAGCCAACAGACCCGCACAGTTAACTGAGAGGCAACCAGGAGACGCCATCAATGCAGATACTGTGGTGTCATGTTCCTTACAGTTTGTTCCATACCGGCAAAAGTCTTATTTGATTCTTGTTCAACACCCTCTTTTGTTTCAACGCACTTTGCATGCAAACTACATAAAGAAACATCAACGCACTTTGCATGCAAACTACATAAAGAAACAGAACCACTAGGGTATGAGTTGCTAGTGAAACAACCTGCGAGAATCCGTCTATAAGGCTTGCGATGTCAATTTTAGTATGAACTTCGCTATAGCTTGATACCTTTAGACGTGAGTCCGTTTTACGTGATTTTGAGAATGGACTGTTTGTCCACCAACGCGGCGACAATCGATTGCGCTACAAAGAAAGTGACTTTTCCACAACTGGGCCAAGAATAGGGCACTTATAAAGGAGGAGTTGTACCGCCACCTTATCTGATATCATCCATGCAAGCATATAAGCTCTTGAAGAAGAAGTGCCACAATTACATCTTTAGCATAATCACCACTGAAGCGGAAGGAACGAAACTACAAGACGTACCAGTCGTCAACGAGTATTCCGAAGTCTTTTTGAAAAAATTTCTAGAAGATTTACCAGGAGCACAGATAGATCGGGAGATTGAGTTCGTCATAGAGATCGTACCGGGGCCCCAACTGATAGGGTGCCTAAATTGACACATTTACATCTCTTAAAATATACTAGTTAGTCCAATTACTTATTTTAATTATATACTTCGTGCTTTTAATAATTTCAAGAACTTGGGAACCATTGGAACCAAAAAAGAGTGAAAAAGAAGCAATACATCCAAAATCTTACCTCCACCGTTCGGACACCACCCTCCACCATCCAGATGGGCCAATCCAGAGCAGAGTCACTGTTCGAGCATTACACCGTCCGGACGGCAGCCACCTCCTTCCGGACGTAACTCCTCATAAACCACTTTGTTGATCTTTCAAAGATCGTTTATGTGCATTCCTAAATATGTAAAGCCACTTATATTATGTGTAAATGTTATATTTAGAGGATTGACATGATTATGGAGCAAAGCCGACGCTTAGACAAAGAAAATAATGAAGACTAGCAAAAGTCAACAAAAATGGCTCAAATGGCTGCAATGTTTTATCCTACAAAGTCCATAAATCAGAATAATTATGCTAGAAAGTTATGGAAGGGACTTGTACAAGATATGGGGAGTAGGCATTAATTGAGGAGGAGACTTTTTGGATGGAGAACAATTATAAAAGAAAGGAAAGAGTTCATATTTTAAGAGTTCTTTAGTTGAAAAGCTATCTCTGCAGAATTTTTCTAAATGTTGCTCAAGGGAAAAAGCTCAAGGTCCTTCCATGGTGTTCATGCTCCAACTCTCGGTGTCTCTCACTCCCATGAGTGGCTAGGCTCTTCTTTGTTAGGGTAGAGATGAAACTATAATCAAGGAACTTCAGATTTTTGTATTGTATTTTGAAATATTATTATTTGAATCTATGGTTGTATAACTTTAAGATTCTTACTTTTAATCCAACTTTTGATAAAAATGTATTTCGAGACTTTGTATTTGTTTTCTGTGATTTCAAATATATGGTTATACAATCGTATAATTGTGTTGTGATTAAGATTTGAGATAGAATATAGTAAGACGAGACAAATCGTTCTAAGACTTTGTCGAATACGATTCGTGTCTAGCTAAGATATTTTATACCGGATCTTGGATATAATAATATTCTTGATCAACTTACTAGAGCTTATAGCCTAATGAGTTGAGTTAGATTCAAGTAATAACTACTTAATCAATATATTAATTATTGTTGCGAGATTAGAGTGGATTCAAAACCCTAAACTCTCTCTCTCTCTCTCCATCAATTTCATAAAACTTAGTTGTAACCTTTATAATTAGTCCAAGCTTCATTAGCCTAGTTCAACCACAAATCGTTTTTAGAATTATTTTGAGAATTAATCAGAAAAATCTAGCATCTTAGGCTCCGTTTGGTTGTAGTTTTTTTTAATTTTCAGACATTTTTTACCGAAAACAGTAAAATCTTGTTTTTGAGAATTGTATTTAGAAAAAAGGAGTATAAAAAACGAGCTTAACCAAAAACACCTAAAAGTCGTTTTGCAGTTTTTCAATCATATTTTTTGAACGAAATAGGAAACACGGAGTCAAGCCACACAATATTCCTATTGCAATATTCTCTCCAGAAAAATCACCTCTAGCCCCGACGTGAGTGTACTTTGCCGGCGACGAAACGAAGCAAGGGGCAAGTTGCAGGACATGGCAGTTTATGGTCCGCCAGGCATTGTTGTCAAAAACCAATCCCTTGAGAATTCTATTTTTAGTGAGTAAATCGGAACCTGAAAATCCGGACAAGAAGCTAACTTGCGTATGCGATTACTATCCAATATAAACCACACAAATTAAACAAACATCCTACAGAGAGGGAGAGAAAGGGTGATTGTGCAGAGTGATGGGAGAAGAAGTTAGGATTTCGTATATATATAGGCGGAGAGAATCGAATGAGATTAGGGTTTCTGGAAGGAGTTATATGAATTGGGTCGAGTATGTTCTAGTGGGCCTGGCTTCCAAAAGAGGTTGGACTCTCAAAAATAATTCTCAAGTCTAACAACCAAGCACACTTTCTATTCTAATATTGTTTTGAAAACTCTTTCCAAAAACACATTTTGAAAATAATTTTCAAAGTTTGCGACCAAACGGAGCCTTAGCCTTTTTATTCCTGAGGATCGACACTCTACTTGCTACTATTTCACCCAAATAGAGGTTAAATTAGGTTATTATTTATTTGTGAAAAGCTCTTTCGAGAGAGATCACCATCCGATATCCAAAGCCCCATATAGGATGGCACCTACAGAATTAAAATAGTTGAAGACGCAACTACAGGAAATCTTAGATAAAGGATTCATCAGGCTGAGCATTTAACCTTAGGGAGCTCCTGTGCTATTTGTGAAGAAGGATGGGACGTTGAGACTTTACATCGACAATCAAGAATTGAACAAAGTAACAATTAAAAATAAGTATCCATTCTATGGATAGATGATTTGTTCGATGAATTGTAAGGCGCTCACCTTTTCTTGAAAAACGACATACAATTGGGTTACCATCAGCTGAAGGTCAAAGAAGACGATGTTGAGAAGACTGCCTTTGAGACAAGGTATGGGCATTACGAGTTCTTAGTGATGCCTTCTGGAATTACCAACGCACAAGCAGTATTCATGGATCTCATGAATAGAGTATTAAAACCCTTCATGGATGACTTTGTCGTCGTTTTCATTGACGATATACTTGTGTACTCGCGAAGTTACGAGGAACATGAACGACACTGAAGGACCAGAAGCTCTACGCAAAATGCAAGAAATGTGAATTCTGATTATAAAGCGTATCCTTCCTCGGTCATATCATCAGTGGAGATGGAATCACCGTTGACCCTCTGTAGGTGGAAGCAATAACAAACTGACCTAGAGCAACTACGGTAACAGAGGTGCAAAATTTCCTCGGTTTAGTCGGCTACTATAGGAGGTGCAAGAAGAAGTTTTCCAAGATTGCAATAGCACTCACCGAGCTGACTCAGAAAAATACGTCGTTTGTGTGGACTGAAAGCATGGAAAAGAGCCTTCAAGAGCTGAAACAAAGACTAGTCTCCGCGCCAATCTTCACGTTGCCAAATGACACAGAGAACTTTGTAGTCTACAACGACGCTTCACAACAGGGAGTAAGCTGCGTTCTGATGCAAGGAGGCAAAGTGATTGCCTATGCTTCACGTCCACTCAAGCCTCACAAAAAGAATTACCGGACGCATGACCTGGAGTTAGGCGCAGTAATTTTCGCTTTGAAGATCTGGCGACCTTTTTTGTATGGAGATTATTGCAAAATATACATGGACCAAAAGAGACTGAAGTACCTCTTCACGCAAGAGGAATTGAACTTAAGACAACGACGATGGCTATAATTGATGAAGGACGACGATCTCAGCAATCAATATCATCCAGAAAAGGCAAACGTCGTAGAAGATGCCTTGCGCCGAAAGACGTCAGGAAACCTAAACTGTATATTAACTCTACATCCTGAGCTACAAAAAAAATGGGAAGGACGGGATTAAAAGTTTTATTCCCTAGTTCTGAAGCCATCTTAGCAGCCATATCAGTAGAACCGTCATTATTAGTTCTAGGAAAAGAAAACCATGGAGAAGATCCAGTTTTGAAGAAGATTCGCAATGAATTGGAAACAATGTCAAAATCAGATTTCACTTTGAAGGAAGATTTCCTGAGATATCAAGGACGGATATGCGTACCCAGCATTCCAGAAATCAAGGAACAGATTATGTGAGAAGCTCATCAATCACGACTTGCGGTGCACCCGAAAAATACGAAGATGTATCACGACCTGGAAGAGAACTTTTGGTGGTCCGGAATGAAGAGAGATATCGCCCACTTCACTTCGCGATGCTTATCGTGTCAGCAAGTTAAGGCCGAACATCAAAAGCCTGCAGGATTACTTCAATCGTTAACCGTACCGGAATAGAAATGGGAGCACATCACCTAAACTTTGTTATCGGATTGCCCCCAACCTCCCGCAGCAATACTGCTATTTGGGTGATCGTTGATGGACTCACCAAGTCGGCACACTTCTTACTAGTAAAGGTCACTTTCTCTATAGAGATGGCAAAGCTTTATGTTAGTGGGATCATTCGATTGCACGGTACACCGATATCTATCGTTTTCTAATCAAGACACAAGGTTCGTTTCTAAATTTTGGAAAAGCCTGCAATGCGCTTTAGGAATGGAATTAAAGTTCAACACCACCTTTCACCGTCAGACAAACAATCAATCAAAGTGGGTAATTTAGACTTTAGAAGACATGTTAAGAGCTTGTGTACTAAACGTGAAAAAAAAAAGCTAGGAAGATCATCTACCGCTCGTGAAATTCGAATACAACAATAGTTATCAAGCAAGTATTGCAATGGCTCCATATGAAGCTATATATGGGAGGAGGTGCAAATCATCAATTTGTTGGACAGAGGTCCGAGATAGACAGATGCTAGGACCGGAGATCGTACAAGTGACTACCAAGAAGATTCAGATGATTCAAGAAAGATTGAAGATAGCACAAGACGACAAAAGAGCTACGCCGACAACAAGTGAGACTTGGAATTTAAAGTCAAGAAAGTGCATATTTCTTGACTATGAAAGTGGTGTTAAAGGATATAGGTTATGGAATCCAGTGGAAAAGAAGAAGGTGATCAGCAGAGACGTGGTTTTGATGAAGCATACATGTTAAGTCAGAATGAGGAAACAATCAGTGATCCTCAGCAGTCAGTTAAGGTGAAGCTTAACGAGCAGAGTTCATCTAGTAATGAGGATAGCAATGAAAATGATCTACAGCAGCATCATTAAGAGCCTTACACAATTGTTAAAGGCAGAGAAAAACGAGTTCTCAAAGCACCGACGAGGTATGACTCTGAGGATATGGTTAGTTTTGGAGATCCATTGTCTGATAAAGATGCCACAAACATATCAAATAATGAAAAGTGGCTAGTAGAAAAAACAGAAGAGATGGAGCCACTTCACAAGAACATAACTTGGGAATTGGTTAAATTGCCTAAGGAAAAAAGGGCAGTCGGCTGCAAGTGGATCTATAGGAAAAATGATGCTTTGATAGAGAAAGAAGGTGAAAAGTACAAAGCTCGCCTAGTTACAAAGGGTTACTCCCAAAAAGAAGCGGTTGACTACAACGAGATTTTTACACCAGTGGTAAAGCACACATCTATCAAGGTTATTTTAGCTATGGTTTCTATGTATTACATGGAGTTAGAACAGCTGGAGGTGAAAACATCCGTTCTTCATGGGAATTTGGAGGAACATGTTTGTATGCAGCAACCTGAAGGCTTTAAAGAACCCGGCAAGGAGGAGTATGCATCTAATTACAAAAGAACTCCTTATATGGACTAAAGCAATCTATCAGGCAGTAGTACAAACAGTTTACCTCTTTTATTATCACAAATGAGTACACACGCGAGTATGATTACTATGTTTTTTACAAATTATTGCCTCATGATTCATACATTCTGCTTTCTCTATATGTTGATTGCATATTAGTAGCTGCAAAGATTAAGCAGAAAATTACCAAGTTGGAGGCAATATTGAGTAGTAAATTTGATATGAAGGATCTTACAGCTACCAAGAAGATCCTTAGAATTGAAATTCACCGTGATAGGAAAATTGGGAAATTGAGGTTATCTCAAAGTGGTTATCTACAGAAGGTGCTGGAGAGGTTCAGTATGAAGAATACAAAGCATGTGTGCTCCTCTTACAGCTCATTTTAAACTCTCTTCAAAGGTACATCCTAGTTTAGAGGATGCAAAAGGCATATGTTTGAAGTTCCCTATACAAATGCAGTGGGGTGTCTAATGTATTTGATGGTGTGTATCATACCTGATATATCTCATGTTGTTAGTGTGGCCAGCAGATACATGGAAAACCTAGGGAAAGAGCATTAGAATGCTGGAAATGGGTTTGCAGATATCTTGCAGGCACCCGCGACATTGGGATTGCATTTGATCAATGTAAGTAGTGTATTATTGAGGGATATATATATCAGTTCTAATATGTATAGTACCAAACAAGAAGTAGAGTTAGGTTAGAGGAGAAGATTCAAGCGGTTTCACTTGAGAAGAGAGAGACAGAACAGGGTTCCACCAAATCTCCTATTGCGTTGTCCTTTTTCCAGGGGTCCAGAGCCATCCCCATAAACGAGCGAGACTTGCTCTATTTATAGGAATTTAAGTCATGCAACTTGCAATTGATGACATCAGCGGAGAATAAAATCCGTTAGAGTTTGTTATGCCGTCACCCATTGAGGTGGTTATTCGATTTCTATACGTACACCGGAGCTTTGCTATTGGTGGTCCCCCCCTCTTTCAGTTACACCGGCCTAACGCACCATGTCGCGGCATGGTGCTCGGCAAAGTTGAACTTCTAACCCCCAAACCACAAGAACTCTAACTCCCCCGGCACCTAGGGCGAGCTTTTCCCAGCCTCTGCCTCTGGGCCAACTCATCTGCCCATAACAAAGAGGGGCGCAGGCGTGGTTCTCCCGCGGCCAAACATACCCGCGAAAGGGATCTCTGCGGTGGGGTGAAGAGAATATGTTGTTGCCCTTTTTAAGGGATCGTGGTAGGGTTCCATGTTTGCGAGACCGTCCCCCGAGGTATAGGGTTTGTTACCGCCGCGGGGGGAGCTTTCCTATATACATATAGGATGCCTACAATCATAAATGAGCTTTAACAGACGTTGAGGGTTATGTGGATTCTAATTATGCAGGTGATCTTTGTTTAAGAAGGTTCATGACAGGGTATGTCTTCATATTTTGTGGTGGATCTATCTGTTGAAAGTCTACCTAACAAGATATAGTTGTTTTGTCTATAATAGAAGCTGAGTATATTGCAGTGATCGAGGCAGCAAAAGAAGCAGTTTGGCTAAAGAGACTGGTTAGTGAAGTGAGTTTCATGCAAGACTGTGTGTTGTTGCACTATGATAGTCAGAGTGCAATTCACTTAGCCAAGAATCACATATATAGTACAAGGACAGTATATTGATGTGCAGTATCACAGGATTCGGGAAAGGTAAGATTCAGGAGATATATATGTCTAAGATTCACACCGACGAGAATGCATCTGACATGTTGACAAAGCCAATTCCTCGAGACAAGTTCGAGCATTGCTTGACGTACTTCATGTTCTTATATGACGACAGCCTGTTGGAGGGTGGAGCACTCTAACCTAGAAAAGAAGTGCATCTTTGGGACATCAACAACTTTTTACATGTGGCTTATGAATTTTGAGCCAATATAGAGATTGTTGGAATTGTCTCAAACTTCAGGAGTCTCGGAGGTTCCATTCCGACGGGATTGACCACCGTCCGAATGCTCAGAGACAGAATGGTGAGTTGGCTACTAGAGGATAGCGTCCGAACGAGACTTAACACTGCCATCGTTCGGACAGGGGTTGGGGCGTTTGGATGGATTCCCACGGAAGAAGCTACTGGTTTGGACCATCCGAATGGGGGCCAGGCCGTTTGGAAGGCACCGCGGAAAAAGTTACGGATGTTTATACATTTTAGGTCAAACCTTGAGCCCTATATATTGTAAACTCTAACTTCATATTAGGGTTAACCTAAGAATCGAAACTTGAGAAAAAGATAGACTAGAGAGGGTAGAGAGAGAGTCCATGTAATCCGTACTGCATTATAGTGAATTCATTTTCTCCTCACCCGTGGACGTAGGAACACCTCGGGCCAACATATATCGTTGTTCTTGTGTTCTTATGTATTTCAACTTGCATTCTCTATTTGTTTTGTTTGGATCAAATGTCTTGTTTGTGGCATAACATATATTAGCTCCACCATGCAAGTTGTAATAGGAATTCAAACCTTTCATTCTTTTCTAAAGCATCATTTTAAACAAGGTTGCAACCTTCAAAACAGCTTTAGAATATCCAGACAATACAACAAGGGATATGAAAAAAGATAGGAAGATGCAGAAGGCATTACTGATATATTAAATAGTATAGGCAAATAAAAGGAAGAAAAACAAAAGGAGAAAGAAAGACACCTCAAGAAGTTCAGACCCCCAAGGAGGACTTGTGCGAAGAGTGTGTCTGTCATACTCAAGAAAAAAATCTCTAATGCGCTCACTAATGGGATATAACGATGAGCATAGTCGTAACCGCAATCTAAAGACATTTTGTCCATCCTCCAAGTAATCCAGCCTCTCCTGCACAATATTTCAAAAGATAAATGGCAGTGTCAGTTCAGAAAACCAAATATGTAATTGTAAAACAAGTATGGACAAGAATATAACAAATCGAGATCGGTAGGCTTCCAACCAATTCGGCAGCTAAAATATTTCCCATTGTATAGCAATTACACCTGGAGAATTTGGGGGTGAGGGAAAATTGGCAGTCTAACTAAAGAAAAAAATGAAAACTCGAGATAGAAATATGGATTCATCTATGGAACTTGGTATAAACTAACTTAAAAAATACTTTCTTTCCAAAAGTAAGTCATTGCTCTGCTACTCATGAAATAAGGTTTTGTGAGAGTTCTTCCAGATACGCAAAACATTGAAAACATACATGCTATAGTTTAAAATTTTAAAAACATAGGACGACATAAATTCAAGAAAATAAGAATGTGGAAAGGTTAACATAAATATTATACTAAAAACTGCAGTCAATGTATACCTTCCCAGTTTCTTGAAGATAATGTGGAACTGGCTCTCTCATAATTGGTAAAGAAATTTCAGATCTCAACCTGAATGATTCATTAGCATTCCAAATAGTAAGTTAACAATGTAAAGACGAAACCATGATAAAGTCAAAAGTTAATTCCTTTTATGAGAATATGCAGTAATAGGACGGGGGTGAGGTTGAGATAAAACAAAATATTAATAACAATCAAACAATACTTTGTAACAAGTAAACAATAAGCAAATGATACACAATCATTATCTAGAGGGATAGATTCAACTCAGAGAAACTGAAATCATCTTATGGGAGTTTTCGGACATAAGGAAGCACGGGTACTAGCAGTGGTTTCAGTCAAAAAGCAACACACGTCATACTACCTGACTACATACACTGATAAACATAGAGAATACATTGCACACGGCTATTGATGCAAATATAATGCATGGAAAGTAATGGTAAATACTATGAAAGAAGAGGGAAACCGGAGTCAATATCAAAACTGTGATTTGATAGGACTCTAGCTTGGAACTTGCTTAGGGAATTAGTATCTTTAGTTTCAGTTGCTATTTTTATGCTTTTTCTATAATTTTAAGTCAGGCTGCTTTGTGACGTTGCGGTTTGCACAGTGAAGTGGGCTGCCAGATTGAGCTGTTGTTTATGGGCTGATAGCCTGATACACTTCAGTTGGGTCGAGTTTAAGAGGTTTTAGATGTCAGATGCAGCCCTCATCTTAGCCTTCTGCTGGAGCCCCAAGAATTACTAAGGTTTAAATTTGCTTGGTCCCTAAGTTACCTTTGCCACCAATTATCTCCATATCGGACACTCAAACAGTTGGGCAAGGCTTGTGTAGTTGGGACATTCAGCCAGTAAGTATGTTTATTGCTTTCACTTTTCTATATTGTTACCATAGAACTCCTATTCTTTCTTAAACATATTTATTTTATAAAAGGAGCACCTCAAGGGTGTAACTTGTATATAAACAATATCTATCTCACCTATATATGAAGTCTATTCAAAGACCTCTACAAAATCCAAAAAATGTGCGAGGAACTGAGGGAGAGAGATGATCAGATAGAAAATAGCAAGTAAGGACAAGAGATGAAGGAGAAAGAAAGAGAATACCAGAGAAGAAGAGAAAAAGTGGCAAGAGAGAAAGAGAGAACAAAGCACTTCCAAATATTCAATTTTTATTAATTAAACAGAGCCTAGTTCGTTCTTTGCCTAATAGCCAATTTCTGTAGGCCCTACAAAATCCTAATAACAAGTAAATACCATACTACCCATGCCCATTATGATAACAAATTAGGCCCCCAGATCCCATCATTAAAACCTAAAAAGTATAAAATACGAAAATATAGCAATACAATTAAAAAACTAATGACACCACAAATAACTTGATGTGTATTTTGCAAGAAACATACTGAGCATGTGTGGACAATGGAAGCGCTGCGTATCCAATTACCACCTGCAAGAGTGAAGAGACGTTATTGCCACTTAAACTTTTGACAAAGTGAGATGAAACAAAGCAGCCAGGCGCCCTTAGCCTAAGCTTAACTAGAATTGGAACACAAGAATAATACGACATACGAGGTATTATTGATTAATAACACAATAGGACTTACTGGTTTTGGAGCTTCCAGTTTTGTTTGAAGGTCAACATGATAGAAAGTGAATAATAGGTGATGCAATGGTGTCCAAATAGCAGGGAGGGAGACTTTAATTTCATCATGGTAGCACGCAACCCTAGCCCCAACAGCAACTTGTGTCTGAGCCCATTTTTGAAGCAACACACCTGGTTCCCTTGGATGCATGGCGTAGTCATAAATTTACCATAAATGAACTTTTGTGTTCTACAGAAAAGGGATAGCAAGACATAAACAAAATAAAATAAAAAATATAGGTCCAATTTACCTCTAAAGGCTGCCTGCGAGCATCTGCGTCATCCTTTCTGAGTTCAACCCGTATGAACAAATTCCTTTTCCTACTCAAACTAACAGTCAGGGGATACACATAAAGGCAATGAAAAAGCTGCAAGAAAGGCTCATTTCTTGTCATCGTGCGGAAGTCGAATGCTTGGAACTGCATGCATATTTATCGACAGTTAAAATATAAGCATTGATGTTTTAGTATTAGAGAGAAAATGAAAAGAGGAGAGAAGAGAAAGAGAAATAAGATAATAGATTCAGGATTTCTAACTTCAACCCTTTTATCTCTAAGTATTTATAATAAAAAATTAATGAGTCTAAAATACAAGAATACCCTCCAAATATAAACTCTATCACTCCCCTCAAACTGGAGGATAGAGATCAAACATACTCAGTTTTAGAGATAATTGTTGAAAAGAGGGTCGAGATAAAGGTTTTGTGAAAATATCGCCTAACTGGTCTTCTGAACGAACATACGGAGTAGTAATTTGCTTCTGCATTAACAAATCTCAAATAAAGTAGCAATCAACCTCGACATGCTTAGTGCGCTCGTGAAAAACATGATTATTAACAATGAAAATAACCGCTTGATTATCACAAAACATCTGCACTGGAGAAGCAATGTGAACGCCAAAATCCAGAAGAAGATAGCGAACCCATAACGGGTTCGATGCAGTATGACTCATAGCACGATACTCAACTTCAGCACTAGAACGAGCAACAACCGTCAATTTTTTACGACGCCACGTAACAATGTTACCTCCAACAAAGGTATAATAGTCAGAAGTAAAGCGCCGATCAGAGCGACTACCAACCCAATCTGCATCACTAAAGCCAACAACAGATAACGAACAAGACGGGCGATAGAAAAAACCGCAACCGAGGACGGTTTTCAAATAGTGCAGAATGAGACAAACAACATCATTGTGAGGTCGGCGCAGAGCATACATAAACTGACTCGCTACGCCAACGGCGTAATGTCACAATGAGATAAATCAATTTGTGTGCAAGGCGGCGATAACGACCGACATCAAGAAAAGAATCACTAAGATCAGCATCAAACTTTGCAGTAGAGTTCATAGAAGTATCAACCGAGCGAGTACCAAGAAGACCAGTTTCAAATAAAAGATCTAGAACATATTTTCATTGTGTGGGAGTAATGCCCTGAGAAGATCGAGCAATCTCAATGCCAAGAAAATAGCGAAGCAAACACAAGTCTTTAATATGAAACGTTTGACTCAAGTGTTACTTTAAGGCAACAATACCCGCAGAATCATCACCAGAAATAATAATATCAACGTAGACGATCAACACAATGGTGCCGCTAGAAGAATGATGAAAGAAAACAGAATGATCAGCAGTAGAACACTGAAAGCCATAATCCATCACACCAAAGATAAAACAGTCAAACCAAGCACGGGAAAACTGCTTCAGACCATACAAAGCCTTATGCAAACGACACACGAGATGTTCGCTGCCAGAGACAACATAACCAGGTGACTGATCCATATACACTTCCTCTTGAAGATCACCATGAAGAAAGGCATTCTTAATATCAAGTTGATATAATGGCCAAGACCGATTAATCGCCATAGATAGAAGAATCCGAACAGAATTAAGACGAGCCACAGGAGAGAAAGTATCCTACTAATCAACACCATAAGTCTGAGTGTACACTTTTGTCACTAAGCGGACCTTAAGCCGCTCAACAGACCCATCTGGGAAATATTTGACAGTATACACCCAATGACATCCTACGGTCTGTTTCCCTAAAGGAAGAGAAGTAAGCTCCCAAGTATGATTCTTATGAAGAGCACTTATTTCCTCATCCATAGCGTGTTTCCATCCAGACAGAGACATAGCTTGCTTATAGGAAGATGGAATAGAAACAGTGGACAAGGCACAAGCAAATGAATGAAGACAATGAAAGACTCTATCATAAGAAGCATATTGAGCAATAGAATGTTGAGTACAAGTACGTTTACCTCGCCGCAAAGCAATGGGCAGGTCATCCGGCAGAGTAGGGACTGCTGACGAGAAAGATGAGTTGTTCGAATCATAAGGCACAATAGTCCTGTCCTGAGATCGCTGATACACCTACAATGGAGGAGAGAGTACCTGCCCAAGAACGGTGATAGGCAAGGGAAGGGTAGAAGAGATTAACTCTCCCTCACGACAACAGATAAGGTCAGATAATAAGTCCTTCCCGGCAGAAGTAAAGTAAGAGGTCGATTCAAGAAAAGTGACGTCAAAACTGACAGAGTAGTGCCGAGAGTCAGACTGATAACAGCGATATCCCTTTTGAGTACGATACTACCCAAGAAAAATACACTTACGAGTCCGAGGAGATATCTTATCGAAACCAAGATCAGAACATGAACAAAGGCAACACAACCAAACACTAAATGATAGAAAAATGAGATGAATCACGGTATAATAAAGCATACGGTGACTTATGATTCAAATCTATAGAGGGCATCCGATTAATGAGATGACAAACAGTAAGGACAGCATCACCCCAAAATTGTTTTGGTACTTGCATGTGGAACAAGGTACGCGCAACATCTAACAAGTATCGATACTTACACTCAGCGACACCATTCTGTTGAGAGGTACGAGCAGAACTAGTTTGATGAATAATACCACGATCAACACAGAAAGATGCAACAAGAGACTGCATATACTCCAAGACATTATAAAACTTGGTAAAAATGACAGGAAATTCAGATCGTTCTTTTATTCAAAATAACCAAGTCATACGAGAGAAATCATCAACAAAGATAACAAAATAAAAATATCCATTAAAACTAGGAGTTCGAGAAGAATCACAAATATCAGTATGAATTAAATCAAATAATGCAGACTGACGACCATTACTACACGTAGGAAAAGCGCTACGGTGATGTTTGCCTAACTGACAAGCTTCACATTCTAAACTAAATAAGAAACTCAAAGTAGGGATGGCGAACTTAAGTTTGGCCAAAGAAGGGTGACCCAACCGAAAATGTCACTGAAGAGTAGGAACAGAAGCACTCAATGTTGAAGATGGAACATGAGATGCACGATCAGTATCTAGAAAGTAGAGGACATCTTGCTCATGCCCCGAACCAATCATCTTCTTGGTCTGCAGGTCCTAAAAAACACAGGAAGAGAGAGAAAAGGTTACAGAACAATTTAAAATTTTAGTCAACTGACTAACAAGGAGCAGATTGAAAGGAAAAACAGGAACATATATACTAGATTGTAAAGCAATGGACTTATTGGAATGAATAACACATTTACTCTGTAATTGACGAGAAGAACCATCAGCTAACACAATGTTATGCTTAATAAGAGTAAAATCATAAAATTTGACAAATTACCAGACATGTGAGAGCTAGCTCCAGAATCTGTAACCCATGAAGGAGACGACAGAGCGGCACATGCAGTATTACCTGAATCAGCTAAAATAACCGTAAAAGTTGAAGAAGGATAAACACTACGTAATGCGTGAACAAGATCGCTAAGTAGTTGAGAGGTGAGTGCCTCCTGAAAACTAGAAATAGGAGCCGCTTGATCAAAAGGTGTTGAAGATGTCACAGACTGTACAGTACCATCGGTGGTAACCTAATGACATAATTGGGCTCGCCATGCTTCTTCCAATAGTAGAGTTCAATATGATGGATACCTCCACAATGATCACATTTCCTATCACCACGGACACCCGATCGTCCAACGCCACGAGAACCACGACCACCACATGGACCATTTAGATCACCAATGGAGACTAAAGTCGAGGACTGAAAAAGTAGGGCGAGACACCGGTGATGGCTATACCAATGATGAACGTCACTGGAAAGAATCTGAATTCTGAACCCCCATAGCTCAAAATCCAAACTAGAAAGCAAGGAAGTAATCATAAAGTCCTCCTAGTGACGTTGTTGTTGTGCTAGATCAGTAGTAAGGGGACGTAGGTGCAATAAATGATCCCAAAGATTCTTCAGCATGTTTTAATACTCAGATAAAGGCTATCCAGACTATTTTGTGGTGAAAGTTTTCCCATAGATCTCAAAAACACAAGAAACATTACTCTGATGGGAGAAAGATTCAACTACGGAATCCCATATCTTTTTAGAAGTGTCACAAAATTCAACTGTCAATGCAATAGAAGACTTCATGCTATGCCACAAGCAGCCCATAACAACCGAATCCTCACACAACCAATCTTTATATTTTAGATCTGTTTTAGGCAAAGGATAATCAGTCAGGTACTTTAATTTGTGCTTCCCACGGAGAAAAATTTTGACAGCATGGGTCCAAGCAAGATAATTAACGCCATTTAATTTCGTAGATGTGATTAATTTGGGCATATCATCATCCTGAATTAAGGAGACTTTGCTTTCGGCCATAACAAAGGCCAACAAAAAACCAACAAGAAGCAGATAATGTCAAAACCAATGCAGACCAAGAAGAAGCCAAAAATAGCTAATCCAAGAACTAGAAGCCCATGAAGCCCAAGAAAACACAAACCAACCAGAAGAAGGCAGCCGAAGAGCACGAACAGCCACCAAACCAAAATGAATTGACTACCGGAGCGGTGCCAGAGTCGGGAAAAGTTCGTCGAAGGCAGGTGACTGGCCAACGATGGTCATCGCGGAAAATAAATGACACTATGTCTGTTACGAGATGGTTGCGCAAACCAGAGGGTTGATACGACGAAGCTTCTATCACATAGGTCAACAACGAACCAGAGAGTCGATGGTGCAAAGCTTCTGTGAGTCGAAGGCGGCGATAAAAACCCTAGACGACGGCGTCGATGAAAACCTTAGACAACAGCGGCGATGAAAACCCAAGGTGCAATGAAAACCCTAGGTGGCTGCGGCACAAGTAAAACACTAGATCTCACAAGCACCAAAAGTCGTCGTGTTGATCGTGTGGATGGTCAGCTATGGTCAACGAGGATCGACGATGGCCGATGACAATTTGTAATGGTCATCATGATGTCATCAAGAAAAACTCTGAATTTATAGGTTAAGATCTTATGCTCTGATACCAAGTTGAGATACAAGTATTGATATTTTAGTATTAGAGAGAAGATGAGAAGGGGAGCAGGAGAGAAGAGAAAGAGAAATACGATAATAGGTTTAGAGTTTCTAACTTTAATTCTTTATCTCTAAGTATTTATAATAAAGAATTAAATAGTCTAAAATATAAGAATACCCTCCAAATATAAACATAATAATATAAACTCTAACATCAACCATTTATGATTCTGAATAAGTGGGAATATACCAATTACTAAAACAGAACTCCCCATTGAGGCAATAAATCATCCAGAAAAAGAATTATGGACACAGTTCTTCCTCAAACTAAGAGGAGTTTTTAAATATTTGAGCCCAGAAGCTGTCTATTTGATCATATGTTTAATATTTAGTGTATTTTCACAGCAAGTTAACCATCATATCATTTTTTTACCAAGAAGAAAAAAAACCACCATCTCGTTGAAAAGAAAATTCCTTTTCTTATTTTTTCTCTTTGTCCTCATTCACATGGGCAGTAAAATTCCAGACTAAACAAAATGAAGCTTCAATTACCAAGTTAACAAAGCATCATAAAAGGAGACCAATAATGCATAATATAACCCATCATAAAAGAATATAAATAACATAATAGCCAACTATGTATTTTCCTCACACAAGGTTGTGCTGGAAAGTGGAAATGTACTTATCTGGAACTAACACACAATATTAAGCGAATGCAAGTACGAAAAATGTGTAACACTTACATCATCAGTATTGATATCTGGATTTCCTTGGGAAATCAATCCATTTCGTTGAATTTCTTTACCATCGAGGGAGTTCCACTTTGAATCACCTGTACGATACCCATCGGAACCATTACTGGGGCATTTTGTAAATGGGGAATCAGCTAATTGTTCTCCAGGGTCCACAGAATCATTGGTCACACTGCCATTTTCTGAAATATTTTCAAAGTCAACAGGGCCAGCTTGGAGCTTTTCAATTTCCAATCTTAAAACACCTTTCACAGGTTTATGAACCTTGCGTTTAGGATCCTAAACAATTGGAGGAAAATCACGATGAAAATCTAGGGTTAGATAGAATGAGAAACATGGAACGTCATTTAATAAAGAAATGAGCATAGCAATTTTACACCTTCTATCAAAAAGAGGTACTTCATATGCTGTTTGCCAATCATCTCAACAAATACACATCAAAAGAGAAAACGAGGGCATTCATCTGCAAACTAACAGTATGGATCAAGATTAAATAATATGCCAGCAGAGGACACATGCCCTACATGGCCATCTATTGTTAAATCACACTTCACTCTTGAACCCCCTCATTTGCTTTAACCTGAATCTATGTTAATCCCAAGGTAGAAAGTAATCTCACTAACGTACAAAGGCTCATTAACTCAATATCTTCTCAGATGTCGCACTTACTTCTGGGAAAATCAAAGAGAAGTTGCATCTCATCCTTTAAGTTGTTCAGTGTTTGGAGTATCAAAACATAGATATGCTGACAAATAGTGCCTCAAAGATGGGGAAAAAACTAGGACAGTACAAGTACTTCGAAACTTCCAAGTAGAATGTCAAGCTTAATTTGATGGATGACCGGTAGAATAATCGTAGTCAATTGCATTGATATAGCAGTCTTTTTCGTTCCAAAGTATTATAAAGCAAGAAACAGTAAAATTTCAAAGCAAATAAAAGATGCATCAACAAACTTATCATTGAGGCTGAATCAACAAAATTATGTATGGAGAAACTAGACTCATTGGATTAAGTATCGTAAAGTGAGGACATTAAAATGTGGTCAAGTGGATTAAGTATTGCAAAGTGGCATTAAATTTTCCTTAGTTACTAGACAACATCATATTTATCGATCCTTGGAAAGTTTTTTAAAATGCATTATTGGCTTGAGTAATGAGGAAGAATATAATTTGGTTAACCAAAGCACTACAACGAAGAAGATTATGTTAGAAAGATATATGTTGGTGGATTTATCTTCATTCATGAATTTCAGTTCTTTTTTTCAGGATTGAGGGAACTACTTCCTCTTTTTTTGTCCTTTTCTAATCCTTTAACATACTCCACGCACATGAGTCTGCTGGGAGAGAGAGAGAGAAAAAAAAATGGCTAATTCAAGTAGTTATCTAAAAACCAAGCTATTTGGGCCCAAATCTATTCAGAATCCTCCTTAGTCAAATAGAAAGTTTCCATAATCCTAATAATTCATCAATCTTTCACTTTGTTTTTAAGTTCAATGTCAGCAATGTCTTGGCAATTTTCATAGAGAGGTGTTATTCTGAAGTCGATGCAGTTCAGAGTCTCAGACTCGAGGAAGAGTAAAGAAGCGTTCATATTTGGCAATTGTCATGATTACAAGCCGGAGTCCAGAAGTCCACTAAACCTTACATAGTTGAGTTTGTAGTCACTTCAGATTCCTATTGATTCCTATTTTTCTGATTAATATGGTGCTTTTAACAAGTTTCTAATCTTTTAAGAGTCAGAGTATTTATGCAACTATAAAGTTTCAAGGCACTGTCTGATGGCTGTTCATAGATCATAGAATGGATCCTCTTATAGTGTCTTACTTTATAATTATTTTAGATCTTTACGTTAGAGTTGCAACCCAAACAAGCTCAAACCCAATGTAAAATCGAGCATGAGCCATGCTCAGGCTCAAAAATCTCGTCCAAACTTTAATTCATCGGCAGGGTTCTAAATCGCAGTTTCAGTATCGGTATCGGTGATACGGCAATGCATCGGCCGATACATTGGTAATATCGGTATTGGCGGGCCAAAATCCTGATACGTATCGACCAATACGATACGTAACGGCCGATATTTAAAATCTTGTTCATCAGGTTATTAGGGTTGAAGGCTCAAGCAAAGTTACATGGGCTCGAATACTGTGAATGGGTATGGGTATGGGTATGGGGTACGTGTCTTAACATCACTCATCTAATTCATGTTTCCAAGGGAACGGAGAGTTGACAAAATAATCGTATATTCTTTATTTGCTTCTATTATTTTCTACGTCCGATGTTGTATTTCATAGATACGAAAATTTTATGCAAAATGAAAGTTTTATGCGTAAGTTGGAAAACTTAGGGTATGTTCATTTGTGTTTTGCGGGAAAAAAAATTGGGAATTTTTTGAACAGATTTTAGAAAGAAAAAACAACCAAAAATATGTTCAATTTTTATTTTTTAATACTTTTGATTTCAAATTTTTCAAAATATTCAAATAAATAATGATTTTTTTTAATCTAAAGTACTTAATTCGCAAGGTCATATTATTTCTCTTGAAGATTTGTCACCTGAAAAATTAAATCAAGCAATGATTTAGAGCAAAACCGCTCAAAAAATTCGCTACAAAAAATGAACCGAAAATACCCTTAAATTCTCAGGCATACTTTGTTGTATGAATTTTAGCTACAAATGTCGGACACATATCACATACCCTTTGATAAGTGTCGAACAAGAGTACTTACACCTATTTAGAAGAGTCCATGTACCATAGGGCTCTAGTAATCCAAGCCAGCACAGAGCCTGACCATGCATGGGTTGTATAATATGTATATGCCCATCAACTTCACTTATGTTCTTTCAGTTGTATCATTGTTTCAAAACCAAGTTGCAAAAGGGTAACTTAAATCCTTATAAAGAGGATCCTTAAAACCATCCTCAGCAACCCCTCCCCCCACCAAAAAAAAAAAAAGAAAAATCTTCACTAAATGTCAGTTTGTTGGATAACTAGAAATTATTTTTTCCCTCAACATTAGATCTCCCATGTAACCAAAATTCAAACTACAGAATTAGGGATTTCATCAGCCTGAACACCACATGCACATATAACACTGAATTATAAATCGGTTTCCGCAATGCACTTGGTTACAACTACATAATTATGTTCTTTCAGTTGTATGATTTGGTTGTAATTTTTGGTTAGAGAATAATACCAAGTGTGGAAACTGTGTCTAACCCAAAACTATAAGCTATTAGGTGTAGAGGTCCGAACATTATATTAAGTTATCACCCATTCCATACCCAGCAATGTGTAATTATACTCTCTAACACCCCCTCATGTGCTTCCGCTTTCGAGCTTTGTCATGTGTAGCCTCTTTTTTGGGGATCTATCACCGTGCAGCCATTTTCTCGAGTCTTTCATTGTGGGGCTTAGTCTTTTTTTTTCTTTTTTTTTAAAGTGGGTGGAATTGGCCCACTCTAATACCATGTGAGAATTTTGTGTCCAACCCAGAAATTTAAGCTATTAGGTAAAAAGATTCCAACATTACATTAAGCTATGACCCATTCCATACCCAAATAATGTGGAATTGCATTCTCTAACATTAAGCTATTACCCATTCCATACCCAAATAATGTGGAATTGTATTCTCTAACATTAAGCTATTACCCATTCCATATCCAAATAATGTGGAACTGTTTTAGACCATTACGACTTCTATAGGGTCGTATGATACAACCCTAACCTCAGGTGAGATGCCCATAGAAATCTATGAGTGATGCCTATAGTTTTTTCTTCTTACTCTTCTCAGGATTTTTAGAAAATTGTGCAATTCAAGCCTTTTAACCCTCAACAAAATATTTTCAAATTTTCATTTACCATTAAATCTTTACAAAGCAAACCTCCTTCATCTCTCATTCCAATGTACAACTATCGCGTGTCAAAAGAACCAATATTTGCAAATGTACAAAACCCTAGTACCATCCACATGCCCAATACAGAAGCCCCCCCCCCCCCCCATACATTAACATAAGCATTGCCGACCCAAACAAATAAAAGCAAAATGTTTGCACAAGTACTAGCATAGAACTTGCCTTCGTGTAACCGCAATAGAAAC
>JAUTBS010407515.1:0-16950 GCA_032361285.1 Aequorea victoria | reverse complement strand
GATCCCCGTTCGCCTACCCTAAGGATGAGGAGCGGGCGGTGGAAGAGGTTGAAGGGGTAGGAGTCGAGCCTGTTCGTCAAGCCTTTGGTTAATAGCCTGGTTTTGGTGAACCAGACCTTGAATGAGTTGTGTCAAATCTTGCAGTTGTTATCCGACATTGGGGGGTTGGTTCCCATTGGGGTTATCTTCATGGAAATTACCTTCGGAAGCCATGGATCGGGCATTGACCATTCAAGAAACAGGATACCGGGGACGGAACTATGAACAAACGATTCCCACAGACGGTGCCAAAATGTTGTTACCTGAATCTGAACGGATAGAGAATGTCGCGATTTTCCTCCGATTGACAGTGCCGAGTCTTTTAGCCAAATGATCTCCTTGCTGTACCTGAGAAGAATCACAGCCTAGACACCGGTGGGGTGCCGGCCTAGGAGGCTCCGATACCTAAGTCAGAGAATCGGCAATCCAGATCTGATGAATGTAGTAAGAATCAGCTAATTAATTGTGTACCTTTTGGGGTTGAATGTGCCGACTTATTTATAGGAGTTTCTGGTTTTGGAAACTTCGGATGGGATGGGAAGAATCCCTAAAAATCTGGTCTTAGATACGAATCTCAGGATTCGCATTATCTCTTTCGCTAATCTTTCACAGAAGATAGCTGTTTGAGTGATTTTCAGTGAGATTGTTGGCACGGAGTTTGGTGGCTTGATACTGATATTTCACTCGGTCGGTCGGGCCTTTAGACCGAGTGAAAATTGTACGACTAGTCATTCCTCGGGGAGTGCTGGGAGGTTATCTAAACTTGGCTTGTCCTTTGCTCAACCATTTTCTTGTTCCGACGACACCCTCTCGGTCGGCCTACCCCGACCGATTAAGACATACTCAACATCATCCATCTCTAAGATAAAATAAGAACCAAGAAAGAACAAAACAAGGATGAACCCTAACTCAAAAAAAAAACTTTCTTCAGTTGTGGGAAAACTAAAAATAAAGAATGAGACCTATGAAAAAATCCAGAAAAATGAATAACATAGTATATAAGATGATAATAATAAGATTTCAACCCTTGATTGAATGTGCAAGAAAGAAGAAAGTTGATGGATGTAAGAGATCTTTTAATAAATGATAAAATAGTGGACTTAAAGTCCCATCTCAGATTTTTCGTGATAGTCAAACAAGTTCTAACTGAAAATATGTTTCAAGAAGAGTTATATTAGCATGTTATTAACATGTGTGATTTTTAGTTGGACCCAAAAACATGTTTTAGAATTTCTATTCCATTTTTGAACTTTCTGCGTCGAAGTAACAGAAAAATAGACCACTTTGCAGAATTGTAATTAATTCCAGAATAACCCCTTAGCTCTGAGCCATATATGGAAAGAAAGGTATAAGGGTCTAGTTTCACCCAAAAATCATAAACCTCATTTTCGTTGTGCCAATTTTGAAGAAATTGGATTCTCCCAAATAGTGATGCTTTTGGACAGACTCTGCAACAAGATTTGTTAGAGCCCTTTATATTCACAATTGGCTCTCGGGTTTTACATAAAATATTTATCTAACACCCTATTATAGCCTCTGTAAACTTTCAATAATTTTTAGATGTGGTTTAATATTTTAAATCTATTTTACAATAAGTGAGACAAAAACTGGAATTGGGTAAAGTTAAGAAAAAATAATGATCTAAGAGGAGTAAAGCATCTAAGCCTAAGGACTTGAGTTCTTAGCATCTACAAATGATTATTAACACATATAAGAGTGTTATCAAGTTAATAAAATTTTATTTGGTCCTTTAGACCAAGGAGGCAAGAGTTTGAGTTATAAGAACCCATGAAGAAGAATGTTTCAAACCTAAAGAATTAAGTTCACCCAAATAATATAGAACATTATCATACCAATACACTTATGAGAATTGAGTTGATACTAATGCTTAGATATGTTATATAACCTAGGCATTGGTGGGGTTACCGCGGATGGAGTTGTGCCACCTCAGAGATGAACGAGGTAGGCGTCGCGTTGGTCGACATCCAGGTGAGAGTGACTAGCAATATCATAATGACTTGTATATTGTGGAATTATTTTAAACATCTTTGTGAGCATGTGTGTCTATTATGTTTTTCATTATAAATTGTTCATCATATTTATGAAAGAGTTTTGTGAAAAATATTTGTGAGCATGTGTTGCTCGTATAATCGGAAAGATGTTTTCTCTTTAATTATAGAGATTGTAAGCATGAGTTTCTTGTTTGTGTGAAAATTTATCTTCTGTAAAATATATTATCTTATCGAAAGGTGCCAAGTTATGCGGGTATCCAACCCGTGGAGTTGCCCTTTATGGGTTTATGTTGCATTTATGACTTTTGCCCTTAATGGGTGTATGTTGCCTTCATGGAATTTTCCCTTTTATGGGTGTATGTTACATTTATGACTTTTGTCATTTATGAGTGTATGTTGCCCTTTATTGGCATTACGATTTTTGTACCATTGGAACTGTCGGTCGTGAGGAAGACGACTACTTGGCTACCAGAGGACGTAGTTTGGATGTATGTGTCCTTGTGGGCACGGATTATATGCTATTAAGCATTTATGAGTTGGGCTAAAGATCCATGAGTTTAGAAAGCTGATTAATATTTTCTAAACTGGTTGTTTGGGCCGTAGGGCCGGTATGAAAGAATTTAAAGCTAATTTGGGCCGTTGGGCCAAGTATCAAACTTGAAAGAATGGTCGTAGGGCAAGCATAAAAACACTTTACAAAATCATTAAAGTTGGGCTATAGGGTCGTATGTTGAAAGAAGAAAGAGTTTTTATAAAACTTTATAGGTTGGGCTAGTGAGCTGCATGATGAAGATATATTTTGTTCTGCGTGAGTTGCAAGAACAAATGTGTTGCTTTCTATACGAAAATCCTATATGAACATTTATTATTGTTGAATACTTTTTATTATGATGTTAAGTTCACTCTTCTGTAACCATTTATGGTTGTAGATATTGTTACAGGATAGATAGTTGGTCCACCATGGTATAGTTGAGATCGAAAGACAAGAGATGTAAGTATGAGACCTAGAAGAGGTCATAAAAAAAAGAATATGTTGAGAAAGAGCTATGGCTCTCATTTTTTTCGATGTTGGGGATTGTGTATCCCGTATGAGTTGTATAATTAGTTTATAGTTGATGTAACCTTTATTCAAGAATGAAAATATTATGAATGGAGCATAGTGATGTGGAATGCATCCTTAGTATCATTGTTGGGTTTTTGATCAGGTGAGCTTGTTTCACACCACTCCGAATAAGTTAAGATATCTTTCGGGGAGTGGGTGTGACATCCCATACACGGGGATGAAACTCGACGCGCATGTTTGGATCTCGAGAAGATAATTTTTTGTGATGATTTTAAATATTTCTTTTATGAGAGACGGACTCCAAATTTTAGAATTTTGGTAATTTGAACTAATAAATCAAAAAATGGGAGATGGACACTTAGCTCGCTGTAGTAGGGAAATGGCGCGCGACACCTGGTAGTTGGTCTACCTGGCGATGCTTTGAAGGAAAGTGTTGCGCGACAGGTGATGATTGGATTACCTAGCGTCGCCAGTTGGAGGGAAGTGGCGCGCAACACGTTGACATGGCGAGCCTTTTAGAGGGAAATAGCTCGCGCTATGTTGACCTGGCGAGCCTTTTGAAGGGAAGTGGCATGAGCTATGTTGACCTGATGTGCCCCCAAAACAAGGTGGTGCGCACGGCCCACTGGTTTTGGTTAAGTTCGCGACGGCCTCAGACAACCACCTCACTTGTTTCTCTAGACTCTCTCATCTCTCTACTACTCTTTGAACTCTTTCGTCTCTCTCTTTTCTCTTAACCCTCGATGGGAACCCACATCAACAAGGGTAACAGTGGTGCGAGCCACGAGGAAGGCGGCGTGGGTCACGGGACAGACCTGGCTCTGACCAAAGGTGCTTGCCTTTTTTGGTGTGGATTCATTAACGGAGGCAGCTACAACAATCCCGACGGTGATAGCCCCAACAGGAAACATGGTGGACCCTACATAGCCTGTCGGGACCTTGACGAATGTTGATTCATTCTTCGAGAACCTGGGCTCTTTTATAGGGCTTAGTGACACTCACTCCAGTCCCTCACACAACCTTAAGGCGCCCATTCCTGAGGTGCCAGAGACATCTTCCTACGCTATGGACGGCGTGCTTGTTGCTGCTGAGACCCTTCGCTCGATAGAGGAGGGAGAGCTTTCAGGCCATCACATTGCCGAGGAACCAACAGTAAATAGTCTGTACATCCTAGATCCTTTTTGCGGGGTTCTGGAGGAAAATATGTTGGGAGGCTTCGACCCGGCTTGGTACGACCCTCCGGCACACTCCTTGGAGGTCCACGGGGTGATCTAATCATTTTTCGATGATAGCACCGTGGACCCGGTGATCTGAGCTAAAATGAACACATTTAAACCCTTTAACTTATATTTTGTATCCTCATTTTATCTATTTAATAAATTTTTTAGTTGTGTTTTGTGTGCAGGAGCGGATAGCCGAACATATGGCGAGAATGAGCTAAGGAGCAGAAAATAGTGCAAAAAGTGGAATGGCCACTGCCCAATTTCGTCCGGACGCAACCCAATTCCGTCCGGACTCTCTGACGCTGAAAAGAGGAATGACCACTGCCCAATTCCGTCTCGATGGAATCAAAAATGAGAAGTTGGCCCCTCACTGCCCAATTCCGTCCGGACTTTCTGCGCGAGAACAATTTTTACATTACGTGTTTTGGCGAGTTTTAAAGTGGAAGTATAAAAAGAAAGGTTTTATCAGTTCTTAGGGTTCCAAAAATCACCAAAAAAACTTTCCAATGAGGTTAGGGTTCAAGGAGGAGATCGAAGAAGAAGATGGAGATGGATCGTCTATCCGGATCAACAACTTCATCACTCCCGTCCATGAGCGGCTAGTCCCCTTCTGCCTAGGGTTTCAATAAAACCCTAACTTTTGTAATGTAGTCTTTTCATTTGGTTTTTGGATACTTTTTATTTGGATTATTATTTGTATAACGTGTTTGGATGATTTTGATTCTTGTAATCAAATATGGTTTTAAAATATTTTTATATCATTTGATCATTATTCTTTTCTGTAATTAGAATAATGATGCGTTATGCAATGTTTTTCATTGATTTGATGAATGTTTATTGTGATAGAATATGCTTGGAGAAGACGAGTTGTGCCATAACTCGTGTACGGACAACTCGTGCCAATCTAGATATTTTATGCCAGTCGGCATTCATTTAATTTTTCTTGACGCATCATTAGGGCTTGTAGCCATAATTATGTCTTTAATGATCTGTTTGCAAGCATCTGAGAATTATTTGAAAAGCTGCAATTACTAAGCTAGGATGGATTCGCATTCCCTAGGTGTCTTTTATTTTATTTAATTTCATTTTAATTACTTGCATCAATTTAGTTTAATCACAAGAACCCTTTTTAATCGAATTAAATTTAGAATTAATCAAAATTCAACACAACTCAGCCTTATTGTCCATGTGGAACGTTATCCGATCTTAACCACTATTCTACGGAGTAATTATTCTTACTCGGTTTTATAAATATTATTTTTTATCACAAACGACACAAATCACCCGGTGTTGTTGCTCCGTACACCGGATACTCACATTTCAGCTAAGAATCGCCTGGTCTGCCACCTTTCTTTCTTTTCTTTTTTGTTCATTTTAATTTAAACCCAACTTTTATATGCCAAAACTTAAAAATAATATGGACTTAGATGTATACACAGGGTAGGACCGAAGTGTTTGGATGGATGATGTTCTAAACAAATTAACAACAACTTGAACCCTTAAAATAAAACAGATCTAAAATTAGAAACCTTGTATGTTTAGTCTTTAAACAATGCGCGCAATTTATTTTATTTTTATTATTTTTTTCATATATATAATTTCAATTTTTTTCTTTTTTCTACTTTTTGTTCTTGTTTATTTCTATTCAAACATGGGTTATGTCTCAACGTTTCCCGAGATAGGCAAGCTTTCCTTCATCTCGCCCAACTTAGGACGTGTTTCAACTCTTTCTAAGATGGAATTTTCTCTTTTTGTCCCTAGATAAATGTTTTTACGCTTTTCTAGGAAAATTCTTTATTTTAATCTGAACATAGGTTGCATCTTAACGCTTCCTGAGATAGGTAGGCTTTCCTTCGTCCCGCCTAACTGAAGTCGGGTTTCAATTCTTCTTATGACAGAATTTTATTTTTCTCCAAACTTAGGTTGCGTGCAACGCTTTCCAATGTGGGTAGGCTTTCCTTCGTTCCACCCAACTTAGGTCCCATCTCACACTTTCGGAGGTGGACAAACTTTTCTTCGTCTCGCCCAACTTCGGTTGCGTTCTACACTTTTCGAGAGGGAAAAATTATAATTTTGTCTCTAAATAAATGTTTTCACGCTTTTTTAAGAAGAATTTTCATTTTAATATGAAATTATGTTGCGTCTTAACGCTTCCCGAGATGGGTAGGCTTTCCTTCGCCCAACTTAGGTCGTGTTTCACCTTTTTATAAGATGGAATTCTACTATTCTCCAAACTTGGGTTGCATGTCAACGCGTCCAAAGGTGGATAGGATTTTCTTTGTCCCGCCCAACTTAGGTCTTGTCTCACACTTCCGGACGTGGTCAAGCTTTCCTTTATCTCGCCGAACTTTGGTCGGGTTCTACACTTCCTGAGATGAAAAATTATCTTTTTGTCCCTAGATAAATATTTTTACGCTTTTCTACGAGGATTTTTCATTTTAATCCGAACTTAGGCTGCGTCTTAACGCTTTTCGAGATGGGTAGACTTTCCTTCGTCCCGCCCAACTTAGGTCGTGTTTCAACTCTTCCTAAGACAATATTTTATTTTTCTCCAAACTTGGATTGTGTGTCAATGCTTTTCGACATGGGTAGGCTTTCCTTTGTCCCACCCAACTTTGGTCCCGTCACACACTTTCGTAGGTGGGCAACCTTTCCTTCGGCTTGCCCGACTTTGATCGCATTCTATACTTTCCCAGATGGAAAAATTATCTTTTTGTCTCTAGATAAATGTTTTCATGCTTTTCTAGGGAATTTTTTCATTTTAATCTGATCTTATGTTGCCTCTTAACGCTTACCGAGATGGGTAGCTTTCCTTCGTCCCGCCTAACTTAAGTCGTGCTTCAACTCTTCCTAAGATGGAATTTTATTTTTTGCCAAACTTGGGTTACGTGTCAACGCTTCCCGAGATGGGCAGTCTTTCCTTTGCCCCACCCAAGTTAGGTCCTGTCTCACACTTCCACAGGTGGGCAACTATCATTCGTCTCGCCCAACTTCGGTTGCATTTTACACTTCCTGAGATGAATTTTTTTGTCTCTACATAAATATTTTTACATTTTTCTAGGAGGATTTTTTATTTTAATCCAAACTTAGGTTGTCGCTTAACGCTTCCCGAGATGGGTAGGCTTTCCTTCGTCCCGCCCAACTTAAGTCATGTTTCAACTCTTCCTAAGATAGAATCTTTAAACTTGGGTTGCGTGTCAACACTTCCCAGAGTGGACATGCTTTGCTTCGTCTCACTCAACTTCGGTCACGTCTCACACTTCCAGAGTTTGGCAAGCTTTTCTTCGTCTCGCCCAACTTCGGTAGCGTTCTACACTTTCCAAGATGGAAAAATTATATTGTTGTCTTTAGATAAATATTTTTACTCTTTTCTTGGGGGAATTTTTCATTTTAATCCAAACTTAGGTTGCATCGTAACGCTACCTGAGATGGGTAGGCTTTCCTTCGTCCCGCCCAACTTAGGTTGTGTTTCAACTCTTCCTACGATGGAATTTTATTTTTCTCCAAACTTGGGTTACGTGTTAATTTTGGTTTGAATGCACTTTTCCATTTGAGTACCGTGAGGATAGATTGGAATTTTCTGAAGACATCTGCTCAGCTGTGGGATCCGGTGGCCCATATATTCAAACTTGGCAATGAAGAACTTTTCCCTACCATCAAAGAGTTTGAAACTATCTTGCATCTCTTTCCTCGAGAGGAAATTTTGATCCTTACTTCTCTTGTGAGTTTGAAAAAACTGTTGAGGGAATTATGCGGGTTCAGCAGTAGCGAGGCTTCCATAATTCTGCATGGAGGATTCTCGACATATCCCATTTGGTGAACCGCTTCTGCCCTTTCGGCTCTTTTTTTTACTTTCCTTTTCAGTATTTTCATCGCTATGGCTTGTGCATCTATCTTCTTGAACATTTTCTTCTTTTTCTGGGTGATGATGATGTTAGTACTACTCTAGTACAAGTAGCTTCTGAGATAAAGGAGGAAAATAATTTCATACCACTAATTTTGGCCGAGACTCTTACTGGTTTGGATGTCATTCATTCTAGTATCTCTCTTGTCTTTACGGGCAGTCCCTTGCGCCTTTAGGTATCTCTCGAAACTCTCATTTTTCCTTGTATTTCTCTTAATTTTTCCACCCAACTCTACTTTTTTCATATTTCTTTTAATTTTTTTGCTCAACTCTCATTTTCTCATATTTCTCTTAATTTTTTGCTCAACTTTCCTTTTCCTGTATTTCTCTTAGATTTTGTTGGTGGAAAAGGTGAACGTTCTAGAGCATCCGGTAGCTTGAGTCTACACTCCAAGAGCCTTTCTGCAGAGAATGGTTTGCTTCTATTGCAACACCGCGAGTGAGTGGAATGTTTTCTTTGAGGTCCTAACTGGCAAAAATATTTGTTGGCGTTATCCCTAGTGAACTATTCCGGTAGCGATGGTGTCAACCATGGAGCATCCTAAGATTTTTCTTGTAGGCTTGAGGTTGACTACTTTTTATTTTCTTTCTCGTATTTTGTGCCAGCTTGGTCATCCTCAGACGTGCCTTCCGACAGCAACGATTTATATGACTATCTCTTCTCATTATGCTCTTTTTCTAAAGTATTATCAACAGTTTTGACCATCTTGGACGAGAATTGACTCGGGAGATCTTTGAGTAGTGCCTTTTTGATGAATACCCAACATGGCTGGGAAGCGAGATATAACGCAAAGCAGAATAAGACAATTATGTGAGAAGAATGAGGATTTGATCTAGTTATTCTTGCTGCACTTCTATTATTATGTTATCTTCTTTCTCTTCATTTCTTTTTCTAGAAAAAGATTTAGGACTTGCGCTTTTCCCTTGTCATATATGAACTTTTCATCATTAAAATTGAGTAATGAGAAATTCTTCTTTTTTTTGATCTTGGTCTTTTCACTTTGTTCATTTGATATTCGTTTTTGCCATATAATGAAAACTATTGAAATAATTTTAAAAAGATTTTTACATTGGGTCATAATTAGATGGAAATGGTTTCAAAGATGAAGCATTTGGGCATGTTATATTTCTCCTTCAGGAGAGGTGTTTTTTTTATGTACAGGTTTGGGCCGAACTTCAAATTGAAGTTGCCTACGTATTCCAAAGAAAAAAAACCAGGCTATAATATAGTTTTGGTTTGGTTTAAACTCTGGTTTTAACACTTTTTTTTCAATGTCTTTATTTTTCTAAAGTCTTCCTTTCGGATTTTCAACCTTACGGGCTGCTCTAACTTTTGTCTAGGTTATCGTTTTCATCGATTTTCAACCCAGCGAGCCTCTCTTATCTTTATATCATTTTTTAAGGGTAATACTTTTTGAGCTAGTCCAAATTGGTTGGGGTGTTGAAAGTATTTATGTCCAGGTCCATAATAATAACGGCTCTTCCCATTATGATTACTTTGATTATGTATGGCCCGGCCCAATTTGGTTTGAATTTTCCTCTTGGGCCAAAGATATGGGCTCAAATTTCTTTCAGCACTAGGTCCCCTTCTTTGAGATTCTGTACCTTAACCCTTTTGTTAAATGTCCGTGCTACTCTATTCGGATAGCCTTGAACGTGAAAGAATGCCCTGAGTCTCCTTTCATTGAATAAAAGCAAGTCCTCAGAATGATCCCTCTTCCAATCTATTTCTTGCATGTCATCTTCTGCTATATCCTAAGAGAGGGAATCTCTAGTTTTACGGGTAGAATAACTTTCATTCTATATACCATAGAGTATGGAATGACTCCTCTCGAGGCTCGAATTGACGTTTTGTATCCCCAAAGGGTAAATGGAAACTTTTCTAGCCAATCCTTACTGGATTCTATTGTCTTTTGCAGGATTCTCTTGATGTTCTTATTTGCTGCCTTGACTGCTCCATTTGTTTGCGATCTGTACGAGGATGATTTGTGCGCTATGATCCTGTATTTCTCCAGCAAATCCAGTACTTCCCCTTGGAAGTGTGATCCATTATCTGATACTAATTCGTGAGGAACATCATATCGACAGATGATGTTATGCTTGATAAACTTAGCCACATGAGATGCTTTGAGGACTGAGAAGGAAGCAGCCTTGACCCATTTGGTGAAATAGTCGATAGCTACTAAGATGAATTCGTGTCTATTTTAAACCTTCGGCGTGACTTTGCCAATGATGTCAATTCTCCAGACTGAAAATGGTCAAGGGGATGTCATACTGTATAACTCTAATGGCGAAATATGTACCAGATTTGCATGGATTTGGCATTTGCGGCATCTTTTGACGAACTTAACACAGTCCATTTCCATAGTCATCCAGAAATAGCTTTGCCGCAAAATCTTTTTGGCCAACATCATTCCATTCATGTGTGGCCCACAGACCACTTCATGTACTTCTTTTATAATTTCTCGACCTTCCTCGTCTGCTACACAAAGTTTGTTCACTCCCAGATAAGCCCGTTTATACAATTTTTTGCCACAGATGACGAATTAAGCTGCTAATCTTCTTATGGATCTCTTATCCTTTTCACTGACACCTTTCAGGTATTTTCCCTCATAAATGAAGTTCCAGATGTCGTGAAACCAGGGTAAACCATCCCCGACTTCTTGCTCTAAGGTTGCAACTTTGTATGCTCTCATGCTCCTCTGTTCAATTACCAAAGGTCTCATTTTTACCTTTGGGCGTATCTCAATCATGGAGACAAGAGTGGAAAAGGTATCAACAAATTTGTTCTGAAGCCTGGGTACATAGACAAAAATGACCTCCTCAAAATTGGGAACAAGTCTGTCGAATTCTTAGTGGTATGATATCAGTTTTTTTTCCTTGACTTTCTATTTTCCACTAGCTTGGGAGACAATCAACGCAGAATCACCAACCACTTTTAATTTCTTTTCTCATAATTCCAAGACATCTTCCATCCCAGTGATACACGCTTCGTATTCATCTTGATTGTTGGTGGCCTCAAAATTTAATTTATAGGTCCACGGAACATGCGAATAATCTGGGGTGACTAGAAAAATCCAGATTTCATAACCATATTGGTTTGAGGCACCATCAAAATATAAAGTCCATAGCTCATTCTCTACTTTCATCACATATTCGTTAGGAAATTAAAACTCTGAATCTTCTTCTCCCTCAATTGGCTCATCGGCCAAGAATTCTGCTATGACTTTTCCTTATAACGATTTTTTGGTCTTATAATGTAATTTGAACTCGGCAAATAATAAAAACCATCGGGCCAATCTTCCTGTCAGTGCAGACTTTTCGAATAGGTACTTAAGAGGGTCCATTCTAGAAATTAACACTTTAGGGTATGCTAGCATATAGTGTCGTAACTTTCTTGATGACCACATCAAAGCCCAATAAATTTTCTCTAGCGACGTGTATCGAACTTAACATTTTGTCATTTTCTTGCTCAGGTAGTAAATAACTTTTTCTTTGCCATTGTCCCCTCTTGCGCTAGCATGTAACCTATTGCATATTCGTTCACTGATAAATACAAAATTAGTGACTTGCCTGGTTTCGGAGGAGAAAGCACCGGAGGCTTTTGCAAGTATCCTTGGATGGATCCAAAGGCATTCTGGCAATGCTGATCCCACTAGGATTTTGTGTTCTTCCTATGCAATCGAAAAAGAGGTTCATAGGTTGTAGTCAGCTTTGAGATGAAGCGACTAATGAACTGGATCTTTCCAAGGAATCCTCTAACCTCTTTCTCCGTTCTTGGGGGAGGCATTTCCAGAATTGCCTTGATCTTAAAAGGGTCCACCTCTATGCCTCTTTGGGTGATGATGAATCCAAACATCTTACCTGCAGTCACTCCAAAAGTGAATTTCTGTAGATTTAGCCTCATTCGATACTTTCGAATCATTTCAAAGAATTTTTTCAAAGCTGGGATGTGTCCTTCACGGTCCTTGGATTTGACGATCATAACCTCGACATATACTTCTACTTCTTTTTGTAGCATATCGTGAAGTAATACTCTTGCAGAACGTTGCTACATGACTCCTGTACTTTTCAGATCGAAAGGCATAACCCGGTAACAATACATTTTCCATGGCGTGGTGAACGTAATCTTTTTTCTGATTTCTGGGGTCATGAGGATTTGTTTGTACCCGGAGAATCTATCCATGAAAGATAGCAAGGAATGACTAGCATTGTTGTCCACAAAGACATCTATGTGTGGCAGAGGGAAGTTATCTTTGGGACTTGATTTGTTAAGATTCCAAAAGTCAACACAAACTCACACACGACCGTCTTTCTTTAGTACAGGGACAATGTTAGCCACCCACTTGGGGTTCTCTGTCACCTGAAGAAAGTCGATATTTAATTGCTTGGTAGCTTTCTCCTTGATTTTGAGGGCCCAGTCCGGTCTCACACGTCAGAGCTTTTATTTCACTAGTTTGGCATCAGGGAAGAGGAGAATTTTATGTTGGACAATTTCTGCGTCTATTTTGGGCATATCTTCGTATGACCATGCAAAAACATCTTTAAATTCTCTTAATTAGTTGATTAAAGACTCACGTTCTGCAGATGATAAAGCGGAGCCGATGCGGATCATTTGGAGATCATTTTTGGTACCCAGGTTTATTGAAAAAATTTCTTCAATTGAGGGTTTAACTCGCGTCTGTTTTTTTTTTTCAATTAAAAGTTTTATTTCTTAGGGAACAACCCTATCAAAAGTATTTTTAGAGTCAGAAATCATACATTGAAATGGAAGTACAGCAGGATAATCAAAAGACTTCCTCATTTTATTATCATTATCAGCAAGAGTTACAGACTCTGATGCGAAATTAGGGAAACTAGACGACTGAGGCACTCCAACTGATGGGTACCCAGCAGACTCACCATTGGACTTTGGTGTTGGGATTTTTATATAAAACCCGTGTAAGATATTTTATATCATTTTTATTAATAATACTTGGATTGTCTTACCACATTTATATATGTGTTTGTAAAAAATATAATTTTATTATTTATAATTAAAATGCGAAATATCGGTAATTATACACAGTAAATATTCTAGTAAGTAGAGTTTGGCTTACTTATAGAAGATCTAAAATTCAGTTCTTGTATAATTAAATTAGTTCACAGCCTAGATAAGGTTGGCATTCTGTCAGTATAGCTGCGAGCATAATCTCAGTGATTTATTTTAACTACAAAAATTTATTCGATAAATTAAGGAAAATTGTGTTCGGTACACCAGGAATGTATTGAACAGAACCAAATGTGAAATTAAAGTCTATATACTGACATGATTGAACTTATATAATTTCATGATTTGCGCGAGAGCTTATAGATTCTTAATCTCAAAAAATATTGAATGCGGACGTGTTTTAATATTTTATTACTTTAAATTACTTACAGGCGAAATTCAATCTTATTATTTTGATAGACCATGTACTTTGGGTAATAAATATTAGAATATAGTTAGTGTTATATTTCGGAGGAATTCGTGTCCAGAATAATTCTGAATGGTAATACACCCTTGATAAATTCATAAGTTTTGTTACTACTAGTAAACATGATCAGTGAATTATTAATTTAATCCAGTAGTATATTAAATAAGTTATATTTAGTAATAAAGAATTATAGATATTAGTAAAATTAAATTATCAGTAATTAAATTTCACTAAGCGGGTTGGAAACTTAACATGGAGAATCACATTATTTGCTATATAACTCGGCAAACAATAACTCTTATTGCAATAATATGAGATAATTAAATTGAAGTGCAGTTCTAATTATTTAGTAGAATTAATTACAATTAAAAGAATTAGAAATATATCACGGGGTGCTAATATATAATTTCTTAATTCTTTTGTAGGCCAATTTAATTATTATCATTGGATCCTTAGTGTAGCCCATAATTGCAGATCAGGTACTTCTTATTTTTCTATAAATATGAGTCTTAATTTTGAATTAGGGTTGAGAGAACTCATATTGTAGACGACGATGACTAGGATTTTAGTCAAGAGAAAGAGAGAGACAGCGGCCAGATCGGTGACTACCCATCAGAATCTTACTCATCGTGCAATCAGATCATACACTAGAAGATTCGAGGAGTTGCAGTTGTGATTCAAACCTACAAAAATTAGCAGGTAAATTTTTAAACTCCAGGTAATTAAAATTAATTCGTATTAATGATCTAATCTAAGATTTGTAGATAGTTTTTTGCAGAATCCAACAGAGTCTTCCTGAGGAAAGAGTCAAGAGGGAACCAAACCCCACCCTCTATGACCGAGACAAGTGGAAATGAGCATTCTTCATGCTCGGCAGCATGGAGATTACCAGGCTGAAATAATTTGAGGGTGACTAACCTGGGAATGTTATAATCCCTCCTAAATATGCATATGGCCTCGGGGTTGGCACACATATATCTGAATTTACCCATGAGCCCACTAAGATTTATGGGGCCGAGCTAAAACTAAGAAGTGTTGAAACTACAAAGAAAATTCTAAGGAAACCTAGACGAAACCCAAGACCCAAAACTCAGAAAGATTTAGAACCAAAGAGAGACCAGGAAACAGAACCCAGAACAAAAAACATAGGGAAAGGAGAATAATTGGGAGGAGAAACAGGGGAATAAGAAGAGGGTTGAAGGCAAGGGCTAATAAGAACTAAAATTGAAAGGAAAGATAGGAAAATGACTTACAAGTATGAGGAGAAAGATGACGACGATGAACATATACTAAACCAAATCAGTTACGGCAATGGCGCATGTAGTCCCTTTATCAGCTCTCAGATGGTACAGAGATTTTCTTTGACAAAGTTTTGATAGAGTTTTTGCAAAGGTGAGTGAACGAGGACGAGATGAGCTATTTATAGAGAGCTCAGAAAGCCCAAGGGCTGCATTAGAAGGCCTAAGGGCGCGTCTAGAGGTGAAAGGACATTTTGGGGCCAAGCAGAAAAAATCTGAGGCCGAACACCAATCCCGATAATTCAGAGAAGTAATCAATACCCAATGGTCACACTGGAGTACGAAGCAACGTCAGCGACGCTTGGGGAAGCACGAGCATGCAATCACCGACCGAATAAGAGGACGACACGTGGATTAACAAGATATTGAAGCGACGCTCTCAAATGTAGCCAAACTTATGTATTGAACCTCGGTTCGATGCCATAGAACATGGGCCGAGCATCCTTACCGAGATCGAGCAACTCCCGTACTCCGTACCGAAGCACGAAAATGAAGGAGCCCAATTTAGAATGACCCATGTTTCCTCATTTAGGCCCGAAACCGTAGAATATTGGTCAGGTTATATATGGAAGGCTGCCCAAATTAGATCGGGCCCATAAAGGACGAGAGCCAACCAAGAGAGACTTCTCGGCGCCACAGAATATGGGTCGAGCTTCACCTCACCGTCACTAGGAAGCCATCTCAGTGCTCGTAAGCGAGGCCAAGCATTGTGAGGTAGAGGAGCCGCTCGGTGCTCGTAAGCGAGGCCGAGCGAGCCGCTCAGCACTTCGGAATATGGACCGAGCTATCCCTTCGATTGAGATCTGAGTGTGATAGCCCGAATGGTGATCAGGGACTGACGTTCGAGTATTGAATGCGTCATTAATGGGTACTAAATGCGCCATCATTGAACAGTGAGAGCTTTTTGATAGGCATTCAATGCGTTATTAATAGGCATTGAATGCCTGCTACAATCATCATTACCCTTCCTAGACAAGGGTATACTCTGTCTGGGATCAGGGGAAAGCAAGAACATAAGCAACCCATGATAGGACAGTTTGTCCCCCTCGAACCTTTCTTGCCTATAAATATGAGAGTTTCAGCAACTCACAAGAGGTTTGATAATTTTCTACACTAAAACATATTATTGTCATGAAATTGCTAGCTCTGAGTTCCTCCTAATTTTAAGTTTAATTTCTATTTAATGACTTAACCATCGGAGGGACATTCCGGCGTGAACACCCTGCCGGGTAGTAATTTTGTTCTATTTTTTTAGGACTGAAGATCTATACAAGGTACAAATTCAAACCTGATTTATTTTCACACGATCCATACAACTTTACGAGTTCGTGCATCGCACAATTATTTATGAATAATTGTTGTTAGTTTTCTTTTATTATTGTTAGAGATACTTGCAGATATTATATTTATTATCATTATTAATGTATGACTTTACGTTATTATTTTAATTGGTCATTTGTTTGATGTTCAACCAACTACAATCTTTTTGATCTAAACCCTACTCTAGCCTATTGAAACTCTACATAAAATCAGAAGTGAAGTGACGAGTGAAGGGAGTAATTATGGGTACTCTGTGGAGGTTGATCAGTCTCAATCTAAAATTTTCAAATGAATGATGGTTTTTTGACGAAGTGTCTGTAAAATGACTCGTTACCAAATCCAGTTTTTATAATAAGTCAATGAAAAGAAATTCTCAAGTGGTTGTGTTCTAATAGAATGCTTGCATCCGAAATTTGGCTGGATGTGAATGTGAGATCGCATCAGTATGGACCTTAGTTTTATTAGCCTTTCTCCTAAAGTTTAATTTGAACAAAACACATTTTGGCTTAACACAACTTTCCATTCTCTTAATTGTTAGGACAAAAGAAGAAAAATACTTAACTAACCTCATATTTTCCTTCCACATCACACTTACCCTATTTTGTCTCCTTTCACATTTAGAATTATGTGCAATT
>JAUTBS010407404.1:0-16956 GCA_032361285.1 Aequorea victoria | reverse complement strand
AGCTATACTCGAGTTTCTAGCACCTACCACTGGTGATTAAAGAGTGGCCCTCATATCCGTCACTCTAAATTAAGTGAGTCGTGATTGAGTTTGCAGTACCGTTGGAACTCCTGATCGTGAGGTAGACGACTACTTAGTCACTAAAAGATGTATGTATGTGTGTGTACTAGTGAGCACGTATGATCTGCTATTAAGCATTTTATCAGTTGGCTTAAGAGTCGTATATTGTTGATGAGAAAAGCTTAAAAAGCTATTTTGGGCCATAGAGCCACATGTTGAGAAATCAAAAAGATTAATGAGCCGTAAGGCCGGTATAAAAATATACTTTACAAATTATTAAAATTTGGTCATAGGGCGTATGTATAAATAAGAAAGAGTTTTTATAAAACCATATGAGTTGAGCTAGTGAGCCGAATGACGAAAGTATAAATTTTTCTGCATGAGTTGCAAGAACAAATGTTTATTTTATTTACGAAAACCCTGCATGAATATTTACTGTTATGGTATACTTTTGATTATGATGTTAAGTTCACTCTTCTATAATCACTTGTGGTTGCAGATATTGTTACAGGGTAGATGGTCTGTCCACCATGGTACGGTTGAAGTTGAAAGACTTATGATGTAAGTTTGAGACCGTGATGAGGTCATCAGAGAAGTATTTGTTGAGAGATGAGCAATGACTCTCATTTTTAAATGTTGGGAATTGTGTATCCCGTGTGAGTTGTATAAATTAGCTCGTAGTTGATGTAAGATTTATTTATGTCAATATTGAGAATATAATGAATGGAGTATAGTGATGCGGAGTGTATCTTTAGTATTATTATTTAGTTTCTGATTAGGTGAGCTTATTTTGCACCACTCCGAGCATGTTAAAATATCTTTCAGGGAGTGGGTGTGACATTTTGGTATCAGAGCTCTAGGATATAGGTTCTGTAGACTTGGTTGTGTTTGGTACTGTGATGGATCATAGGATTGTCAGTTAAGTCTTTAAGAGTAGGGTGATTGTTAGGGAAGTTTTCTCATTATCTTCGGACCTCTGATTAACTAGCTTGGAGATCTGATTGGAAACATGTTGGATGCGACGTTGGTTCTAATTAGAAGTCTAAGTATGTTGATTGGTTTGGGTGAGATATCCCTAGCGATCTAGGTGAGTCTATCCGGTTGCGGTGTGAGGTCTAAAGTGTCACACCCTAATTTGGGAAAGTGACCGGCCATGGATCACGGGCCTTAGCCCAATGAACCAAAAAAGTCTTAAACCAATTTTAGCTAACAATATGCTAATACAATATTTATTTTTCTGTGAATTTAAACAATTCAAACCCAGTGCCATCAAAATGGGACACATAGCCCATGATGTCTCAACAATTTTCTTTATTTCAACGATTCATGATAATAATATTCTTCATGCAATGCGAAAGTGAAAAGTAAAATGCATGTCCTAGAGGTCTTTATCTTTGGATCCCTTGAAGCAGTCGAGTTCATCATCAAGCTTCATCACGTTTACCTAAAGTATTTGAGTACAACGTCAGTAATGCTGGTGAACGAAACATGCATAATATAATACAGTGCAAAAAAAGAAATATAAAATAAATTTGTATATCAAGATATCATGACATGACATATACAGTATAACTAACAGGATAATTATTCAACCCATTCTTTTATTTTTAAAGGGTAACACACAACCCATCATTTCATTTTATTATCTCATTTCATTTTGTTATCTCATTCTAATTCATTTTATTATCTCATTTTATTTTATTATCTCAAATGTGTATATATATATATATATATTCCTTTTATTTGTTCTCATTCTTAACGAGTTCAAGATATCACATACTATAATCATTTGGTCCCGTATATGGGTCACCAAGATATTCCATTATATAGTCATTTGGTCCCGTTAATAATTCACGAGTTACCAATATATCAAATTCTTTGGTCCCGTATATGGGTCACCAAGATATCACATAATATAGTCATTTGGTCCCGTTTACGGGTCACCAAGATATCCCATTTATTTGGTAACATTACACGAGTCACCAAGATATCTCAGCAGATATTACATCAGTATCTTATCATCTGGTCCCGTCTACGGGTCACCAAGATATCTCATTCATTTGGTAATATTACACAAGTCACCAAGACATCTCATAATCAGACATTATGTCTGTATCTTATCGTTATGATCATTTGGTCCCAATTATGGGTCACTAAGATATCTCATCAATACAGCATGTTTATATCAATATATATACTTTCCATCCATATCGGGTGTCAGTGTCTTGATAAGAGTCATTTCTTAATACTTTTCATTTGGCCCTGTTTATCAACGGGTTACCAAGATGTCACTCCAATACAATGATATAAGAAAATTTTATAATACTTTTATTAAGATTCCTTTGCATATATCTATCCATGGTTATTTTACAAAAGGCTATTACACAATGTCATTTAAACACTTTTAATCACATACATTCTCATTTCAAAGCCACTTGAGGGATACAATATTTTATTAAAAATATGTAATAGGTAAGTCCACTTACAGACAAAATATTTATACCAAATTTGTATATAAAAAAATAGTGTATTTAAGAGAATTTTAGAAGTATATATAAATTTCTTTGTTAAAAAGGTTAGGAGTACGAGGAATTTGCATAAAACTACATAGCACGAAAAGTCACTTACAAGTAACAGATTTATACCATGATTTTACAGGAAAAGTCACATGATATCATTTACAATATTTAAAATATTTACATTCAAGTAGTTTGAGAATGTGGAGAATTTGATGAATGTTCGTAGCGTGTAACCACTCACCTGAGATCCAAGCTAATCTCTAAAAAAATTGAATTTAATCTATGGTTTGCACGTCACCCTGACAAAATAATACAATACAGTAACTAAATTAATACACCAGACTAATAATTGAATTAATTAACTAAACGGACCATTTCCCATTTCACAATTCCAATGTTTACTTCTGGTGTTTAAATTAAATCTTTATTTAATTTAATTTATTATTTAAACTATTGCCCAAATAGGACTTAAGCTTTAAAATTTATTTCATGATATTTTTTTAAGATTTTTGGTGTTGTGAGTCGACATAACTGGATTGTGAGTCGACACCGTAGAGCAATTTTTGACAGGAAAACACAACAGGCAAAAGGGGTGCTCACTCCTCAAAACGTCCGGACATGGCTCAAAAGCGTCCGGACGTTTTTGACCCGTGGCTAAGGAATCAAAACAGCGCCCGAACGTCTGGACGCAGGTATAAAACGTCAGGACGTTTTACACCCGAGGGTTCGAACCATAATTTCATAGGTTGATTTTTGGGTTCCTTTTTACATCATTTTTTCATGGCTTATACTTCTATACATTTTATAATTTATTTAATCATGTTTTCATTTCATTTTACATCTACAATCATATTTTAATTATTAATACTCGGTATTTCTATTCTATTGTATTATACATGTATATAAAGAGGTTGTATACATATATGTATATGCATTATTGTTATATTCACGTATCAATGTATCCTACTTTCATGATTTCAATTACATTAATCGGTGAGCAACATATATGTTTATTAATCGATTAAACTATTCTTCTTTTTAAAACTAAGCTATCTATGTAGTACACACACGCACACACATTCACAGATATATATATATATATCTGTGTGTGTGTGTGTGTGTTTGCTATATAACGAGACGGAGAACGTGAGAAATTTACTAACCGATAAACAGAGACTACGGACGAATGGTGACGTTGATTGCGTCGGTCAAGGGTGCACAGCGACGATGGCAGTAGCGGTGCGGTGATTGCGGTGGTGGTTGGCGCGACAATGGTGGTTCGGTGACGGCTTGTGGCTGCGGGGAAAGACAGCCGGGAGAGGAGAAGTCGGGAGAGGGAGAGGGCTGTGAGTTGCAAAGATTTCTGAGGGATGGAGAGTATTTGAGGGAGAGGAGAGGGAAATGATAAGTTTATAATAGGATAGTTGGCATCTTTTTAAGGAACTAATCCCTATCTTTCCTCCTCATTCCCATCTTCTTCCAAGTTTCAAATTCTCTACATTCTTTAGCGAATTTTCTGCTACAATAGATCGAATTTCAGAATTTAAATGTTAGGAAACTTCTCCCAAATTACCTTATCATATATCTAGTTACCAAAGTAACAAGATCTTTACTTGATTTATTTGCTGAAATTATTAATCAACCTTTATTTTAATTACTCCATTTTTCTCGTCCTTTCCTAATAGATATTCTTTTAATTAAAGTTGTTCAACATCTTTATTATTTTAATTAGTTATATTTTTAATTAGTTAATTCATTATTTTATTTGGTTATGTTTTTATTTAGTTAGTTTAGTTTAAATAATTAAATTCATTCATTGTATTAATAATTAGTTTGAAAATTTTAAATTTTTTTACGAGGTTTTACAGATATGATATGATAAACTTATGCTCTGATACCACTCTTGCCACACCCTAACTCGGGAGCAGTGACCTACCATGAATCACAGGCCTATGTCCAATGAACCACGGAAGTCTTAATTATTCAAACTACTAATAACATGCTAACAAATCCAAGATGCATGGGTTCTAACTACCACAATCCATAAAGAATCAATTATGGGTCACAAACCGCCCACTAATGTCACAACTAAATATGTTGTCTCAAGAAACTCATAATCAGATAATATTGTCTCAATAATGTAAATGTGAAATGAATGTCCTAAGAGGTCAAAAGTCTAGATTCTACGATGCTACCGAGTCTATCTACTAGTTTCTTCACTGGTTACCTGAAATGTTTAATTACAACGTCAGCTTAAAGCTGGTGAATAGAAGCATGCATAATAATATACAGTTCTAAAGTCGAGAATTTAAAATAACTTATATTTCAACATAATCATGGTGTGAGATAAATAGAATAAGCAAAAAGGGTGATAGCACAACCCATCTTTTCTTCTTTAAAAATATTTATATTTTTTCACATGTTCTCGTTATCAAGACGAGTCATCAACATCTCAAATCTGGACAGAACAGCTGTCAATTTCATAAACGGGACGTAATAATGTCAATATCATAATGGTATAACGATATGGTTATCAAAGAGTGGGAGTATCAATCAATTGCCACAGCAATAGCCTGAGCATAACATCATTAATCAGTGCTGCATAAAAAACTCAAGGCATTCTCGGCTTGTTGGATCTAACATGGAACAAAGAGTCACCATAGGTTGGCGCTTGATTTTTTCCCCTAAGATGATCTGATTTAGGTCACTGGATGCACCCGGGCCATCCCTTAAACCGTTAAGCAACAAGAGTCACCACGAGATTCAAACCGGGTCTTTTTCCTAGCATCCAGAGTCACCTCCATAGAGGGCTTTTCTCTGAATTTTTATTTTTTTTCCAAGAACATCTCATAATCACACCATATAATATGTATCATAACTTGTATATCATATAAGGTAAAACATTTGTACCATAATTTTTATAAGAGAATTCTATAATAGTACCATAAAAAGAATTTAGAAAGATATACATTTCTTTTCAAAGTAAAATGAGAATATGAGAAATTTGTTGAAATTACGTAGCATGTTAAACCACTCACTTGAAGTCCAATGAAAGCACAATATGTAATATCAATAGCAATGTAGGGGTCCACGTCACCCTGATTTATACAATGTAATAGATCATAATCAATAACTAATGCTAACTAAACAGGATTTAATTACCAAGCAGAACCTCTCCCCGTTTACAAGTTTTAAAGTTGTTTCAGATGTTAAGTTAAGCATTAATTGATTTAGATAGTTATTAAACTGGTACCCAAACAGGGCCTAAGCTCAGGATTGATACAAGAAAGTTTTAAAAAAAACTCCACATTTTGAGTCGATACCAAAAAGGCTATGAGTTGACCCAACAGAGAAGATTCTCGATAAAAAGGTCTCACAGGCGACCATGAGTCGACCCAGCGAAGGCTATGAGTCGACCCAAAGGTGTAACTCTCAGTATAGCCAACAACAGGCGACTGTGAGTTGACCCAAAGAGCTGGTGAGTCAACCCAAAGCAACGTGAGCTGATACAACTCTGCGTCAGTCGAACAAAGCAGCCGTGAGTCAACCTAAGGCAGGAATGAATCGACCCAAGACAATAGTGGGTCGACCTAAGCGAAGGTCTGAGAAAGAACCGAGACCTCACCATCATGAATCGATCCAACTTCCACGTGAGTCGATCTACAGGTGAAGAATCTAAGTTCTAAGGGACTTGAGTTGACTCAACCTCAAGGTGAGTCGACCCAAAGGCGCGAACCAGAGATTTCACAGCATAAGATCTTGGGATTCCAGAGATTTGTTCTTTCTTTCTTCCTCAATATTATTATTTATATTTATTTTATCATATACCCGAGTACATATATATACATAAGCGCATATATATAATATATTTTTTACATGGATTCTTCTGCTATCATAAGTATATATATCAGATTGTATTATTTTAAATATGGATCAATATATATATATATATATATATATATGCTTGTAACAGTGGAAGGTTGAATGTTTTAACAGTTATTTACATAGATATATAACAGTAGTGATAAACATATATGTCTGTTTGTATAACAGTGAAATAGAGGGTGAGAGAGAAGAACTAGGGATTAAGGAAGAATGCTACAAATGACGATGGTTGCACCGATGATGGGTGGAGATGCCGGCGATGATGGAATCGATGATGGGTTGTGATGCTGTCGTGCTAGTGGGTTGCATCGGTGGTGGTAGTGAGAGCAGAGCTCGGTTGGCTTCATTGGTTTGTGAGGGAGGAGTAGAGGCGAGAGAGGAATGGCAGAGAGGGATGAGAGGTCTGGGCTGGGAAAGAGACCATGTTTATAACAAATCTTTAAGAATCTTGGTTGTTATCATATCCCACAATACTCTCCCACGGTTCTATCTTTCTGTTTATAAGAGATATCCATCTGTTAACTTAGGAATTATCCTGCTGTCACTGCCATCTAATTATTATTTTACCAAAATTTTCTTAGTTATTTAATTTTAGAAGATTTTTTTACTCCTATATTTGTTTACTTTTCTCTTTATTATTATTCTATTCTTATAATTCTTATAATTTTAGAATATCTTATTAATTTAATTAAACTCTTCTTTAACTAATTATTTTATAAAATAGTTTTATTATTAATTTTTTTAGGTTTTACAGAAACCCTAGATGAAATATCTAGCCGCTCATCGACGAGAGAGATGATGTCGATTTAGATGAGAACGCCATTGAAATCGTCTTCTTCGTTATCGTCGTAGACCTAGCCGTCGCTTTGCTCTCTCTTAATTTTTGAACCCTCGTTATGAGCCTATCCTCATCTATATATATTCCCTCTCAGAAATACAAAATAAAATATTAAAAGGAATCTGAGGGTTGCACATAACGTCCGAACATTTTTGTCCAAAAATGATTTCCAACCTTGTTTTTGAATATTCTCTACTTTTTAGCCCGTCATCGCCATTTGATCTTGTACCTATTGTTGCACAGAAACACTACTAAAATACGTATTAAATTAATGTCTCAAGGAAATAAAATATAAATTAGAAGGCTTAAATGTGTTCATTTAAGCTCAGATCAGGTGCCGACCTAAGATCCTCCGATACTAAAATCAGCGGAGTAGAAATGTAAAACTGTAGAACTGTAAATCAGTTGAATGTAGAATGCTGGGAAATATAATAATTGGTGTACCTTTGGAGAACATGGATGGTAACTATTTATAGAGATGTAGGGTCACAAATCTGGGGATTCGTAATACGGGTCGATCCTTGATTTTCTGCGCGTGAGCGTGATCCTTGGGATTTGTGATAAGAGTCGATTCTTGATTTACTATGTGTGAGCTTGATCCTTGGGATTCATTATAAGAGTTGATCCTTGATTTACCGCTGAGACGATTATTGGAGTGATTGTATGTATCGATTACAGAGCTACCGTTATGCCTTTGACCCGATCGTGTTGGCTGACTTACCGATTGTATGTTCTGCCCTTGGACTGACCTAGAAAATCTCTCAAGTATTTCTCGAGTGCTCTGTAGGCTGGTCAGTGTAACTGGTCTGATGTCGTGCACCTATTCGACTAAAAATGTAGATTTAATCAGTTGTATCTTTTGTCGATTATAATCTTAGCCAGTCATGATCTCGGTCAGTCGGTTATATTCTCATTCAGTCATATAATCTCAATCAATCATGGTCTCGGTCGATCGATTATAGTGTTAGTCGGTCGTGATCTCGATCGGCCGTAGCTGACCATTCAGTTTAATTATACGTATCAAATATCCCCTATTCCTGAGCCGAATGCGATTGGCGATGGGAATACGAGCTATTTTTTCTAAAGTGACAGTTACACACAAAGCATTATGTATTTTTCATTTCCCGAGGTGACAATTATACGTAGAACGAGGCAACTTTCTCTCTTCCCGAAGTGACGGCTACTCGGTACCTTAAACGTCACTTCAAATTTAATGCGGACCTTTTCAAATATCAAAAACGACGATCGTTTGGCCTCCGAATGTCACGTAAAGTAATCTTGGCCGCCGAACGATGCACGTCGAACGATCGAGATCACTCAGGCTCGGAACCGTCGAATTTGAATGATGTTTCAATCTTGGTTGTTCGTCCTGTGTCTTTAAATACGCAAGGGGAGGGATTTTTCTCACTTTTACTTCCTTAGATTTCTCAGAAAATATCTCCTCTCCCTCCCTTTTTCTATTTTCGACGATCTCTCCCATTTTCTCTGGTGATAAGCTCCGTGATCCTACATTCTTCCATTCAACGTAACTTTTCCACCTTTCACCAGTAAGTTTCCTTCTCTTTTTGTGTTTTATTTTCTCATCTTAGTGTCCCCTTCTTGGAAGAACAAATCTGACTTTTTCGAGTTCTAATCTAGAGGTTCTGCCTTATCCCTTTTTTTCTCCTCTATCTCCTGTTTTCTTTATTAATCGAGTCACTTTTTTTCCTAGACATTTTTGTCTCCCTTCTCCCATCGAACTTTTCATCTTTGATTGCCCATCGTTCGCTTTGTCCATCCGGGAAACCTTCAGTATTGTTAGGTTTCTTCTTCCCTTAGTTAGGAGGGGGACAATGGAGTATCCCTAGGAAATTCGGTCTTCTAGGACAGACCACTCCCAATCCGAGTCTGAGATGACCGTCTCAGTCCCCGAACCCGTTGCCCCTTCAATCCGAGGTCTTTCATCACCTGATGGAGGAAAAACCCCTAGCTCTGTGGGTCGACTGTTAGAGGAGCAGAACCATGGCTCCACTACTGAATCCATCCCCTCTGTCTCCCGGACCTTAGATATTGAGCGCCTGTGTGAGACCTATTCCATCTCCTCCTCTATAACTTGTAGGATTCTCCAGCCGAATGACCAAGCGTGCTCCCATTTTCTTGGGGAGATGTGCTTATACGAGCACACCTTCCACATTAGTTTTCAGATTCCTTTCTCAAGAATTATCCAAGAGATTTTAGACTTCCTCTGTCTAGCTCCTGAGCAGTTGATGCCCAATGCGTGGAGGATTTTCCTTGGCGCTATCATTCTGTCGGAGTAGGCCAGTGGTGGTCAATTCCACATGACCATAGAAAAATTCTTATACTACTACCTGCCCAAGGAAAAATAGCCTAGGTGATATTTCTTCCAGTCTCGGTATGAGGATCAAACAATTATTCAATGCTTCCCCTCCTCCAATAAGTATTGAAAAGAGATGTATTTATTTATCTCTGGAGAAGGCTAGGAGTTTCATCCTTGGGAAAAAGTCGTCCCGAATACTCCCAGAATCATTCCTTATTAGGGGCGACCTCGGTCGAAGGGTGTATCTACTGAACCCCTCGTCAGCAACGAGGTGAAGGCTAGGGTCAAAGCTGCTCGGGACTTCTATTCCAAATCCTTTACCTTCCTAGTGACTCCCCATAAGCTGAGTTCCTGGTTGCTCGGCCCAGCAGCTCCTAGTGAGAATTTTTTCCTTTCTTTTTTTTCTTCCCTTTTTTGTATCATTCCTATGTTACTTTTTATAATTCTAACTCCTTGATGCTTTTGATTTTTGAACAGGAATATTGAAAAGGTTAGACAAGTCTTTGATGATGAAAGTGCGGTCGCGCTAGATCGGGGAGGCCGAGACCTCCATGGCCAAGAAGCCCAAAATTTTAGCGAAGGCTCCCCTTCCTCCTGCTACGCCGACCGTGAAGGCCAAGGGGACACCATTGGTGGAACTAAATCCACTAGAGACCCCCCTACTTTGAAGAACATGCCTTCGACCCCTGCTTCCCCCATTCCCGAGCCCACAACCACTCCTATGGCTCCGAGCTCGTCCTCTCGTCAGCCTTGGGATATGTTCAATAATTTTGCACTAGCTCGGGAAAAAATGCATAATTTTCTCATAGATAACAATGACGCCCTTGTCAACGTCAACACTTCTCAAATGGTCAGGGACCTAATCATTGACCTCACTCGGGCAAGAGCATATTTATAGTTTTTGTCGTCTTATTTTCAACTTCTTTGTATATGTGATTAACCTTTTTATATTTTCTTTAGTAGACTTGTCCTATTGCGGTCCACCTCTCAAATTGTTGTCACTAGCGGGAGGCCTACGTGATTGTCAAGAGCAAGAAAGTTACTGCTCTTTAGGCCGACTTCTCAAAGCAGGGAGAAGAGCTCAAGAAACTGAAGGTCGAGCTCCATTGGGTTGCCGTTAGGGCGAAGGCCGGTGAGAAGAGGGTCAAAGAGGCTCAAGCTCAAGTGCTGGAGGTGTCGACGAAACTGGGCCAAGTAGAGGGAGAAGTCATCGAGAGGTTCAAGGCCTCTGGAGAGTTCAACCTGGAGATCGCTGATTACTATATCAGAAGCTTCAACGCTATGAAGGCTCGGGGAACTGTTGCGTTCAAAGAAATGGACTTCTCATCCTTCCTGTGGGATAACAAAGAGTCTGAAGCTGAAGGCCCAGCAACTGAAGAAAGAGGCTCCACCGAGAAGCCTCATCTGCCCCCAACCTGATCTTTTTTTTTTACTTTATTCTATGTAATCTTCCTTTGTATTTTTCTTGTAGAACAATTTTAATTTTGAATAAATGAAATATTTTTTGAATGGCTCGACTCTCTTTCTTGCATTTTTATTTTGTCAAGTGTTTAATGTCTCGGTCTGTCTTCAAGATTTTAGTAGATTCATCTATCTTGCTAATTTATCTAAAGTCTTTAAGTCCTCGGTCGATTTTCCCAATAATTCGATCATTCGCAATCTATTTTGTAATATTTGTAGAAGTCTTTAGGGTCTTGATCGGATTCTCAAGCAATTCGAATGTCCCTTGGCCAACCAGATCCTCAAGCGATCTGGCTATTGATTTTGTAGAAGTCCCATAAGTCTCGATCGGATTCTCAAGCAATCTGACCATTCTTTGACCAATCAGATCCTAAGGAGATCTGGTTATTGAATTTGTCAAAGTCGTTAAGGTCTCGGTTGGATTCTCAAGCAATTCAACCATTCTCTAGCTGACGAGATCCTCAAGCGATCTAGTTGTTGAATTTATCAAAGTCTTTAAGGCCTCCATTGGATTCTCAAGCAATCTAACAGTTCATTGGTCGACCAGATTCTTAGGTAATCTGGTTATTGAATTTGTAGAAGTCTTTAAGGCTTCGGTTGGATTCTCAGGAAATCCATTTGTTCTTTGACCGACCATATTCTCAGGCGATCAAGCTGTTGAATTTGTAGAAGTCTTTCAGGCCTCAATTGAATTCTCAGATAATCCAACCATTCTTTGCCCGACCAGATCATCAAGCGATCTGGCTGTTGAATTTATAGAAGTCTTTAAGGCCTCGGTCAGGTTAGATTCTCAAGCAATCTAAATGTTCTTTGGCCGACCAGATCCGCAGGTGATCTGACTGTTGAAATTATAGAAGTCTTTAAGGTTTCAGTCGAATTCTCAAGCAATCTGACCGTTCTTTGGCTGACCAGATCCTCAGGCGATCTGACTGTCAAATTTGTTGAAGGAAAACACAAAATAGAGGATGTAGAGGAAAATGATACTTTTATTGAGAATATTTACAAGCTTTCACTCGTAGTATTTTCTCAGATGCTTGGCATTCCATGCGTGTGGAAGTTTTCTTCCATTCCCGTCTTTTACTCAGCATACTCCAGGTCAGACTCAATCCTCAACTTGGTAGGGTCCTTCCTAGCTCGGCCCCAGTTTCCTCTCTTGAAAATCTTTCGTAGCGAGTGACACCTTTCGAAGGACCAAGTCACCTACTCTGAACTTCCTTTTTCTAACATTGTTGTCATAGTACTTCTTCATTCTTTACTGATAGACGACTGCTCTGAGAGCTGAGGCTTCTCGAACTTTACTTACCTGATCCAAAATTTCTTTGAGAGGTCGATCGTTTACATTTTTGTCGAAGAAGGTGGTTCGATGACTGACCAGGACGATCTTTGCTGGGATGACAGCTTTGCTCCCAAAGGCGAGCATGAAAGGGGTCTCACCCATTGGCGTTCGAACTGTCGTTCGGTATGCTCATAAGATATTAGGGTTCGGCCCATAATACCAATTTTGGATGCCTAGGCGTCCACAAAACTCTGTGAATCATTTGTTGTCGAACTGCTTACCGTTGTCTGTTATGACATTTCTTAGAATCTCGAACCAGCATTAATTGATTTTTAGATGAAATCTATAATCCTCTGCTCGGTGATATGTGCCAACGACTCTATCTCTACCCATTTAGTGAAGTAGTTGATCACCACTATTGCAAACTTTGTTTGCCCTATATATATTGGGAGTGGTACCACGGTATCAATTCCCCATTGGGCAAATGGCCAGGAGTAGTGATCACCATGAGCTCTTCTAGGGATTGTTTAGGGTTGACTGCAAACCTCTAACACTTGTCGCACTTCTTGACGAACTCTTCTGCATCCTTCTACACCGTGGGCCAGTAGTAGCCGACTCTTAGGATCTTGCCTGATAGGGTCCGACCACCTAAGTGATTGCTGCATACTCCCTCGTGCATCTCTCTCATCACATACTTTGATTCTTCTTTCGAGATGCACTGTAGGTAAGGTACCAAGAAATGACGTTTATACAGAATATCATCAATAAGCACGTACTTACTTGCCCGATACCTTAACTTTATTGCTTCGGCTTTGTTGGTCGATAGCTGATCACTTCGTAGAAAGTTGATGATACTCTCTGGCTAAACCACACAGATTGTGCCAGGTTGACCGCTATGCTCGGTGTCTTCTCTTGACTCGTACTTGGCTGGATCAGGTACTCTGTAAGTATTTCCCGATCTATCTGCCTCTCAGAAGTTGAGTCCAACCGAGCAAGATCATCGGTTCTTTGATTACTTTTCCTAGGGACCCTCTCTATTAGGAACTTGTCGAACCTGATCCTGAGCTCTTCGATGATGTCCCTATAAGCCTTCATTCCCTCTTCTCGGGCTTCAAAATCTCTCCTCACTTGGCCGACCACCAACTGGGAGTCACTGAAGATCCCAACCTACCTTGCGCCCATTGCTTGTGCCAGCTTGAGTCCAACTATGGTCACTTCATATTCTGCCTCGTTGTTTGTTGCCCGAAATTCAAAGCGCATGACATATTCTAGTACTTTGCCTTGAGGATAGATGAGAACTATACTAGCACCACTGGTCGACTAATTCGTGGACCCATCGATGTTAATTGTCCATATCTGTCCCTCATCAAAGTCAATCTCGGCTTCTTGTTGAACTTTGGCCTTCGAGTGATTCTATTGTTTCTTCTGTAACACCTCATAATCTTAAGAACCATATTACATTTTATTATGATTTAAGAGACAGTTTTGTAAGGAATACTTTTTAAGAATCAAGATTAGGCGCAAAACATGTGAACCATATTACATAGGATCCGTTTGGATACCCAAGTTGATAATTCAAATGGACTTAATAAGATAACTCAAGTAGAGCCTAAATAAATTCATAAACTTTAGTTCAAAAGATTTATAAAGGCCCAAACTATTGAATAGAAGCCAAGTAAAATTATGCAAAACTAAAGAAACAAGTTTTGGCACAACTTTTAAACTAGGCCCAAAACATTAAAATTAAAATGGACCAAATGATGGAACACTTATGAGAGTTTAAGCTAAAGCTAAAAACATTATGAGAATATAGAAAATAGGCCAAACAAATAGAATTGAGCCCAATTAAAGAAAGACTCAAGAGAAAAGGAATAAAAGTTAACATATGAGGCTCAAAAGTGAGGAAAGCCCTCAAAAAATGAATTAAAGTCTTGGACCAAACATAATGAGAGCCCAATATATATAAATATTTTAGCCCAATCTTTTTATTTGAGGCTCAATCAATTAAATTACAAGACCAAACCAAATAAAGGCCCCAAAAGTGTAATTTGACCCAAATGAATTAATTTGGGCCCCAAAATAAATTTTAGCCTCTTGAATTATTATAATAAAATAAATAAAATAAGAATTAGATAAAATACTCCATGATGGCCAGATTCTCCCATGAGGGAGGAGTGATGTGACCATTTTAGGATTAAAAAGAAGGGAAAAAAAGAAAATAAAATAAAGAAAAGGGAAGAAACATGAAAAGATTGAAGTATGAAACTTGCTTGTGAAGATGGATTTTTCAACCAACCAAGTCTCCCAAAAGTCTTCAATGAATAGTATAAATGCACATAAAAAAAGAATTTGATAAGAAAAGTATTGATGTGACATAAATAAAAATAAAAATAAAAATAAAAGAAAATTCAAAAATCTTTTGAAAAGACTTTGGAAGAAAATTATTCTAAATGCTTATAGGGCTCATGATGACCCCCATTTGGCAGCCCTAACCATGGTTGGAAGGCAACAAAAATGATAAAAATCAAACCCTAATAGAGGAAGACTTGGTTAAACTCTAACTAGATGAGGAGTAAAAATGTCTTTTCACTCTAAATTGTTTGCTATAAATAGGAGCATTCTCCCAACAAACAAATTATTTGCTCAAGTCCATTTCTCACTCTAGAATTCAGTGGGAAGAGGGAGAAGGAGAGAAAAGAGAAGGAAGGAAGGAAGAAGAAAAAGAATAAGGAAGAAAGAAAGACCAACCTTGGTTCCTCCAACCCTCAACCAAGAAATCATCATGTAAGTAGCTTTCAAGTTCACTTCTAAGAATATTAATTATCTCACACTTCTCATTCCTCTTCAAAATAAAAATAAAAGGATAAGAACATGAAAAGAACACATAAGAAATGATCTCAAATCTAAGAAGGGAAAACTTTCTTGATTGGAGATCACAATAAAGTAATAAGTTGGAACCCATGGAAGAGTTAGTAAAAATAAATAATATAACATATAAAGTGATTTTAAGATGGTTACAAATGATTCTTGCATGAGTAAGAGGGTAGAAAGAAGAGGAAAGTGAGAAAACTCTTGAAAAGGGATAAAACTGTGACTAAAAACCCCATCTAAGGATTTTCGTTCTACCCAAAGAGAGCCCAAATGGAAACTTATTTCTGAAAGAGATATTATAGCATGTTATGAACATGTGTGGTTTTTGGTTGGACCCAAAAATATATTTTATAACCCCTATATTATTTTTGAATATTCTGCATCAAAGTTCATATATGAAAATTAAGGTATATGGGTCTAGTGTCACCCAAAATTGATAAAACTCACTTTCATTTGACGGATTTTGAGAAAATGGAATTCTCCCAAACAGTAACGTTTTTTGATAGATTTTGTCTCAAAACAATTTAGAGCCCTTTTTGTTGACTTTTGGTTATCGATTTCTTCATAAAATATTTAGGTAACATCCTAATCTAGCCTCTTTAATGTTTACAGAATTATTTATGAATGTTTGATATTTCTAAATGATTTTACAACAAGTGGGACAGAATCTGAAATCTGAAAAAAACTAAGAAAAATGATGTTACAAGAGGAACTAAGTGCCTAAGCCTAAGGATTTGAGTTTTTAGCAACCCCAAAGAATTATTAACACATATAAGAGTGGTATTAAATTAATAAAAAAATTAATTCGTCCTTTAGACTAAAATGGCAAGAGGTTGGATCGTAGAAACCCATGAAGAGTATGTTGTAAGCCTAAAGAATTAAGCCACATTAAGTTCATCTAAATAATATAGGACATTCTCATACTAATACACATGATAAATAAGTTGATACTAATGCTTGACTATATTACATAACCTAGGCATCGAAGGAGGAGTATCGGAAGGAGTTGTGCCGCCTCAGAGTTGAACGATGTAAACGTCACATTGGTCGACAACCAGGTGAGAGTGACTAGCAATATCATAATGAATTATGTATTGTAAAAATGATTTATTTGTTTTAAATACCTCTATGTAGTATGAGTTGCTGTCATATTTTACATAATGAATTATTCATCATGTTTATTAAAAGAGTTTTGTGAAATTTATTGTAAGCATGTGTTGCTTGTACAAATAAAAGTTGTTTTCTCTTTAAATATAGAGATTATGAGCATGTGTTGCTTGTGCGTGTGATATTATATTTCCCTTAAAATATATTATGTTGCCGGAAGGTACCAAGATTTGCAGGTAACAATCCTGTGTTATTTTGCCCCGAATGGGGCGTTGCCTAAAAGTGGGTGTTGTTTTGCTCAAAAGTGGGCATTTGCTAGCACATACCATTGGTGATAAATAGTGGCCCTCATATCTGTCACTCTATTGTAGTGAGTTGTGATTGAGGTTGTAGTACCGTTGGTGTAAAGACCCACTTTTTTCCAGTACTTTAACCTAGGCGTAATTATAACCTAATCAAATTAAGAATTGTTAAACCCTAGAAATTGAATCACACAAACCCGAATAGTAAAGTTAAAGGTTTAACACTTAGATGCATCAAACAATTGGCAACTTAGACTTAGGAATTTAATCAAGATAGGTTAAGTATGAAACTCTAAGTTTGGTCACCTAGATCACATCCA
>JAUTBS010407293.1:0-16976 GCA_032361285.1 Aequorea victoria | reverse complement strand
CTCATAGAGCTTTTAAATCAATATGTTGTTAAGTCAAAACATAAGCAAGCAAAAGTTTGAATACTTGATTGAAAGACCTTTAGGCCAACAATTATATTTGTGAGTAATTAGTTTATCTCTTAGTACGCTTTTTAATATACATAATATTTTTCTAATTGAAATTATTCATTAAGACCGTTTAGTCAATGATAAAATAAATGTAAAACAAATTAATCGTTTTACTTTTTTATGTGTGTAATAAGTTATTGCAGGAAAATATAAATTTTATAATAATAATTTTTCGTCGAAAGCGCTTTTTTAAAAAACACTTTGAGTATTTTCAAGAGAATTGACAATCACAGAGTATGAATATCAATTAGCATGTATCTTTTACAGTCCCTTCCCCCTTTTATCTATAATGTTGGACGTTGCACTTTGAATAGAAAATACTTGTAAAGATCCCTCATAATTCAGCTGATTCATTTTTCGGATGGGATCATCTTCCTTTCCTTTGGCTAATTCTTGGGATCAAATGGAATTTAGGGGATCCTATTCCCGTATTTGGTGATATTCCAAGGATCTCGGGGTCGGAACCCTGATTGTTCAGACATGCCAATGATATTTGGATTTTACCTCTATCCTTACTCTTAACCTTTTCCCTTACCCTTATCTTTCATCCGGACTCGATTTAGGAAAAAGATAGTGGGCTGGATCAGGCCGGTTACCCCGGTCTCTATTTTGTTTGGCCCTTGGGCCGCACATCCCATTGGGCTCGCTGGATTGTGTAGACATCTCAATTTTGACTAACCTGTGCACAGGCTTATCCGGATTACTTTCGATGATGAGTGTATACGTAAATCGCGTCGAAGAAAACTCCGTGCAAGTTCAAGAGTCTAAAAAACACCCCAAAATATTCCAAAAAAATACCCCAAAATATTTAAAATACTAAAAATACTCCTCGATGCAGCCTCCCAACCAGGCGCGCGCCACCTTCAAGTGGCGCACGCCACATCCCTCCAAAAGCTTGAAGCTAGCTTCAAGTGCCCTAAGCCACTTTCCTCCAACCTGGCGCACACCACTGTTTTTCTGTGCCCCTGGCCACGCCAAGGCAAAGTGCCCTAAGCCACCTTAACATGGCGCGTGCCACCTCCAACATGGCTCACACCACCTTGAGAAGAAGTTTCTACCCTTTTGACAGCTTCCTCGCTCATTTTTTATAAATAGGAGGTCTTATCCCTCTTATTGCAAGAGAATGATATAAGAGAGCCAAAATTCTACCAAATTGAAAACCCAAAACAAATAAGCTACCAAAGTCCTGTTGGATTTGGGATTCGACACCGAATTGGACAAGAATTGAACTAACTAATAACATAAAATCATACACCGGACCAGTTTCGAGGACTCGAAGGCTGCACGGAAGACTTTCTGGGATAGGACGCGCCCCTTTTTGAGGAAGCTACCGGAGAGCTTAAAACTTGCTTTTTCGTCTAGAATTTACAGTAAGCCTTTATTTTCATTTTAGTTTCTTTCTAGTCGGTAAAAGGGGCGAAAGAAGTCGTTAGCCTTATTCTCTATGGCTCTGTTTTCATTTTCTATTTAAGTGTTTTTTTCTTCTTCTTAGAAAAGTATGTTATGTTCCCTTTATTCTCTTTATTAGCTTCTTAAGTACATAAAAAATGCATGAAATAGAGGATTTAGACTGTGTGTTGAAAACCCTATATGAATTACCATGTTTTCTTTCTTTTTTTTATATAAAAATATTTTTTCACACCAGCACACTATTTTCTTAAAATAGTAGTCCATTTTGGTCCTTTCAGTATCGAGCTCACTCTGCTATAGTGATGTGCGCCACTTCCAAAGTGTCCAAAGGTGGCGTGCGCCATGTCTACGTGGTGCGCGTCAGGTTGAGAGATGACGTGCGCCACCTCTGTAAAAATCAATGGCTTCCCAGTAGCTTTCTACATCTTTTTATATTTAATAGCATACCTCTTCTATGTATAACTGCACTGATATATTTTCATTTCCCCATTTGACATGCAAATAAGCGTAAGTATGCTTAGAAGATCTTAATTTTAGGTTAGGCTTTGTTTTCTTGCTTGATTTTGCATGATCTCTCTTCAACTCTCATTCTGTATGTGTTACTTTTGAGAAATTTAAGACAAGAACGAAAAAAATAATTAAGTAGAGGTCGATCTTCTAATCGGACGAGAGGGGTGCCTAACACATTCCATTCTTGTACCATAGCTCCCAAACCATTATCTCTGATAACGACGAACTTAGTACCTTGAAAGTTTTGTTTTCTTAGTTTTTCATTAAAAACCAAGTGGTGACTCCAATTGTGCGGCCCATAACACGGACGCATTTTGGGAGCTCTCTTTTCAAAACATAAAATCTTGTTTTTTTTTTATAAAACCCTAAAACCGATAGCATTTTAAGATTAAAAAGAGAGAGGGCGGCATGTTTTTCAAGAGGGTTCCTCACAGGTTGGGTTGGGCCCAGTCTTGGGCTAAACTGCGTTTTATCCCCTTCAACGTTTCCCCAGTTTTGGCTGGTCCCGTAATCCATCATTAGAGATCGGCTGAAGACTTTTCTTTACAGAATGACATTTGCTTGGGACATCTTTCTGAGCGCATCTGGTGATCTGACCATGTTCTGTGATGACATCATGTGCTTTATTCAGGTTGCCTCTTTCAAGCTCATTTAGTTTGACTGTTGTGTTCAGAGTGAATTTAGAAAGACTGGAGTCAAAGGGTTTCGAAGAATCTTTCAGGAGAATATTTGGCGACCTTTTGGGCTATTAGGGCCTACGTGGCATCCTGAGACGTCGTATTGACATTAAATGGAGTGACGTTTCGCACGAGCGAGCCGTTGCACCCTATCGACCATGCACCATTTTAGAACCATTGCCATCATTGTAACCATTGTGGACTTAGCCTATATATACTTTCATCCATCGTGTATTGCCTTTTTCCATCTTTAAACTTTCTAAGCAAGAATTATTTTTGCTTCCAATTTCTTGTGAGAAGAATTTCATCTAAGAATCTTGTTGAAGAATCTATTGTCGTCTTTTATTTTTGAATCAGTAAGTCTTCGTTCGCTTCTTCTAGGGGTTCTAGTATTTCATTTGCCATTCTTGTAGTGCCCATTTTCTTCTTTATACATTCCATGGGTAGACTCTGTATCATGTTTCCAATCCCACGGTCATGGCCTTGTTTAGTGATAGATATCAGGTCCCTAATAATGTAAAGATAGAACTGGCTACCGTTGACGACCCCCAGGAGGGGAATAACCAACGTATGGCGATTCCCTTGGTCGCCATTATCGAGGGGGGGTTCGATTCCTTCTACACCCTCTGCTGAGGGACGTCATGAACTATTATAGTTTGAGCCCTATGCAGGTCTTTTCCAATTTCTTTTGAATAGTAATGGGGGTTGTTGAGCTAAACAGGATCCTAGGGACCAATCTTTGCCTCTGGGATATTGTTTATAGTTATAACATTGTTCGGCAAATATAAGGGACTTATTACCTCAAAATAAAAAGGGCGCTAAGAAACTTGTGACCGAACTACCAGACTCTGGCAAGGGCACCGATGATGACTTTGTTTTCGTCTCGGGCAATATCAAGTTTGGGCCCAACAAAGAGGAATGAATCACCTTGTCCGTTTGTCGCAGAGACAGGAGTCCTGGTAGTTCCTCACAAATTTTTATTTTTCAATTTATCCATTCTTGGTTTGTGTCTTGTGGCTAATCAATGTTTCCCCTGTGCAGGTGAGGCTACTAACGTTAAAAATCATAAAGTCATCTAAGGGGTCCATCAGCAGGATATCGAGAGGGTTTGGGTATACAAAGGCCTTCCAGGACAAAAAGGAGACGACCGAGCAGCTCACATTATATTGAAGTACACTCATGTGCACTAGTCCTTCATTAAGGAGAAAACAACAGGAGTTCATATCGCTTTGAGCAGCGAGGTTATAGGAGAAGTCCAACAAGGAATCCCCATCCCTTGGACCTCTGAGACAAATCGGACGTTCACTGCTCAACCTCCGCTGAAAGAAGAAGTTGGGTCGAGCAATCCCACCTAAGTTGACTCCTTCACCGACTCTGAAACTGATTGGTCAATCTTCTCGATGGAGAAAAAAGGAGTTGCTGCTACGGATCTTTCCCACTTTCTGAAGGTTGGGGGCAAAAGGAGGCGCCTTGTGCTAGCGTCCGAGCTTTAGAAGAAAAAAAACAAGCAGAGGAACTTGTTCCCGCCCAAGATGAACCCACACCTAGGGCTGCCTCGAGCCAGGCCCCCACCGCCACTGTTACTTTTTCTCAGAAGCCCCTCCTATCCTGAGCTGGCGACGGGGACCGTTGGAGCCCAGGCCAAGGGCAAGGGCAAGGGAGCCTTAGTTTCCAAGGAGAAGTCGGTGCCTTGGGCACCCCAGCTGAAGAAGGGCATCAAGCCCATCCAAACCGAGGATTGGGTGAGCTCCCCCGAGATCGCCCTAGGGCTATCAGAGGCACTTAGGCTTCCAAGGGATATGGAAGCTATCCGGGGGATGTCAAACCTCCATCTTTCGAAGTCAGTCATCCAACACTTGATCCAGATTGTCTACTAATCTTTTTTTTTCTTTTCCCTTTCGCCCTTTTTTTCTCAACCTTTGTTTGTTTGACAAGGTCTTCAAAGGGTCATGGTTCAGTTAGAGCGAATGGTTGATTAAGAGGCCGAGCTCCAAAAATCCTACCAATAAAACCTTGACCTTCTCAACAACCTAACGAAGGCCAAGAATGGTCTTCGAAAGAAGACGCGCATAGCTGACGAGGCCGTCCATCGAGCTGGAAAGCTTGTCATCACGCTGAATGAGGAATATAAGAAGTTAATGGAGGCAGAGGGGAAATTCCGCATGGCCTTCATTGAATTGGAGAAGCTTCAGATGGAGCATACAGAGATAATAAAGCTCTCATATACTGATAGGGTGAAGGATGCCACCATAGAGTACAAGGCTTAGCTACCCAAGCTCCAGGACATGCTTTGTAAGGCTGCTTGGGTAGCTGCCCTTGAGGCTACTGGGATGGATTCAACCTCCCCCTCTTCTCTGAGATCCCCCTCCCGAGCTTGTTTGTCGGCATGGACAAAGAAGAGGAGGTGGCAGAGGACGACTTCACTGAGTAGATTGCAAAACTTGAACCCGAGAAGTCTGATGCCATTGCAGATCTTACTCTTTACTCTTCGGTAGCGGCGACTAACCTCTCAAAGCCCCTTGTAGGTGATGCTGCTGGGGCAGGCTCGACTGAGATGGTTGAAGGAGTCCAGGACAAGGTGACCGACGAGCAACCTAGAGCCGAGGTGTCTGACCATCCGAATCTTGCCCTTGAGGCTTAAATAACTTTTGTAATATTTTTTTTATCTTGTAATATTGGGGTTTTTAATCCCTTTCTTTTTTTAGAAATAACAATCTTCGTTCCTTCAATGCTCTCTTTCCAGCGTATGCTTGTTAAAATGTTTGTTTAGCCTTTGTTTTCCGAGCTTTGCAAGCATTGCATGCTTGGTAATATTTGTTGCCTTTTTTTCTCATTGGTTCGTGACTCATGAGCCATTATTGCCTTTTGCCTTTGAGGAATAAGGGGACTTAAACCTCCACATTTCTCGGTAACAGGGGTTTTAGGTTTTTCCTTAAACTAGAAATTGCATCTATCTTCAGCAGATAGGAGGACCAAACCTTCTCCTTTCTCGATAAAAGGATTCTTAGGCTTGGCCCTTTTACTTTAATTTTTAAACCAGAAATCACATCTATCTTGGGTAGATATGAGGAATCAAACCTTCTCCATTCTCGGTAGAAGGATTCTTAGGCTTGTCCCCTTTACTTTGGTTTTTTAAACCAGAAATCACATCTATCTTGGGTAGATAGCAAGAACCAACCTTCTCCTTTCTCGATAAAAGGACTCTTAGGTTTGGACCCTTTACTTTAGTTTTTTTTTTAAACCATAAATCACATCTGTCTTGGACAAATAGGAGGAGTTCGGTCCCTTTCTCATTTTACCTTTCAGTAAGAGAGCCTTCGAGACCGTTTTCAAGCTCTTTTGAGCTTCCAAAGTGATAAGAAGACAGCTTTCTGATAATGCATTGCATTTTATTCATTGTGAGAATTTTCATACAAATTTAGAAGTAATATTTCTTTAGAATGGATATGTTCCATGGCCAAGGTATGGCCCTGCCTTGGAAATCCTCCACGTGATACGCTCTCGTACATGCTTTGCCGACAACCTTGTATGGCCCTTCCCAGTTTGGACCGAGCTTCCCATCCATTGGATTTCTGGTATAAGCCACTACTTTTCTTAAGGACTAGGTCCTAGATTGAGAATTCCCTGGGGTGGACCCTTTGGTTGTAGTCCTTGGAAAGCTTTTGTTGGTAAAAGGCTAACTTGAGTATAGCCCTTTCTCTTCTTTCTTCGGCGAGGTTTAGGTCCTTTACTAGCACCTCGGAGTTGATGACTTGATCAAAGGTTTTGGTTTAAAGGGTTGGAGGCTGATGTCAAGAGGGATTACTGCCTCCACCTCGTAGGCCAAAGAGAAAGGAGTTTCGTCGGTGGACCTTCTTAGAGTTGTCCGGTAAGTTCAGAGGACTGAAGGCAGCTCCTCGACCCATTTTTCCTTTGTCATCTGTAACCATTTCTTTAGCCCATCCAGGATTTTCTTGTTTGATGCCTTAGCTTGTCCGTTTCTATGGGGATAAAATGGCATAGAAAAGTAATTCTTTATACCCAGTTCAGAGCAGAAATTCTTGTACAATGAGCAATTAAACTGAGTTTCATTGTTCGAGATGAGAGCTCAAAGGATGTCGAAACGGGTGATGATACTCTTCCAAATGAATCTTTTAACATCCACATCCCTGATTGTGGTCAAGGGCCGAGCTTCAATCAACTTTGTGAAGTAATTGATAACGACCATGAGGTATTTTCGGTTACCAGTTGCTTTAGGGAGAGGCCCCACTATGTCCAATTCCCATTGTGAAAACAGTCATGGGCTAGTGAGAGTGGTTAGATCTTCGACTGGAGTTTGGATCAACGGAGAGAACTTCTAGCATTTTTCACACTTCTGCACATATACTTGGGCGTTCTTTTGCATGTAGGGCCACCAATACCCTTGGGAGATTGCCCTGTGAGCTAGGAATCTCCCTTCGGTATCGCTTCCACAAATACCTTCGTGTATCTTTAAGAGAAAAACTTCCACTTTAGCTAGGTGGATGCAGAATAAGTAGGGCCTAGTAAATAACTTCTTGTAAAGATCTCTTGTCTCCGATATCCAGTAGCGGGTAGCATTCCTTCGCAGCTTATGAGCCTCCTTCTTGTCAGCTGAGATCTCGTCTCTTAGTAGAAAGGCCTTGATTGGGTCCATCCAGCTTGGTCTGAGCTTGGCGAAGAGAGCTTTTAGATCAGTTCTTGGCATCATGCTCGGGTTAGGGAGGAACTCTACTGTAACTATTCTTGCTTCCGTCGATCGAACTGAAGAGGTCAGGCAGGCCAACGGGTTTGCATGCCCATTCTGCTTTGAACTAAGTTGGGAAATTTCCATTTTCTCGAAGGCCTGGGTTAATTTTTTTACCAACTGAACATATATGATCATTCTATCATCCCGAGATATGTATTCGCCTGTAAACTGGTTCACAACTAACTGAGAGTCAAAAAAGGCTTTTAATTTTAGGGCTGTCAAGGTGTGAGCATCTCTGAGCCTAGCTACTAATGCATCGTACTCTGCTTCATTATTTGTGGCATGAAATTCGAGTCTATTGGCCCTTTCAATGAGGGCTCCTTTAGGACAGAAGAGGACTATGTTGGTACCCTAACTCTTTGCACATGTTGACCCATCAATGTATAAATGCCAAAATTTAGCTTTGCTCACGTCTTCTGTGGACATATCTGGTAACTCTTGCACCTCTTGCCCCACAAGCTTGATAGGTTGGGTTGCTTGTTCGGATGGACCTGCCGAGTTTGCTTCATTAGTTTTGGGACTGAATTCTGCTATGAGATCTGCCAATACCTTTCCTTTTATGGTTGCTCGGTGTATACAATGATTGAGTTGGATTGGAAGTAGTGCACCAATTTACGTGATGCAGAGACCAAGGATAAAACTAATTTTTCTATGGGTAAGTACCTGGTCTCTACATCTAGCAAGACTTTACTGACATAGTATATCAGCCTTTGAGCGACATTCTCTAGTCGTAGAAGACCTGCACTCACTGCCCAATCGGACACTGCTAGGTATGTGTAGAGCTGCTCGGTGGCTTCTAGCATAGAGAGAAGTGGTGATGCTACCGAATACGCTTTTAGTTCTGTTAAATCTTATTCGTACTCCTTCGTCCACTAAAATTTCTCGGCAATATTTTAAAAATCAGACCGGTGAGTGAACTGGGAAAGAGATCGGATGGATGAGTCACTAGTTAAATCGAAATCAAATCGTGACGTCATAATTATATTATTAATAAATTTAAAAATATATAAATTATAAAAATAGGTATAAAGATTACAAATAAATATATAAATAACATTATTTTTTTAAATGTTTTTTTAATATTTATTTTTTTATTTTTAGAACATAAAAAAATAATAAATATACTAAATGCACACACTTATTTACTTTACACACCCACCAATACAAGTATTAAAGTATTATGTACAAGTATTTGATGCATCTGGTGGGTGTATAAAATAAAAAAATGTATGAATTTAGTAGTTTTAAAACCCGAACGATTTTATCAAACCGGGACCGGTTCAACTGGTGATTTTTCTAATTTTTACAAAATAGGCTAATTTTTTGCTCTAATCGATTTTGATGGTTTAACCGGAACGGAACCTACACCGGTCGACGGTTCAACCGATTACACCGTTCGGTCTGATCTGATTTTCAAAACATTGCTTCTTGACCTTTTTCAGGAGTGGAGAAAAGTGGTGACACTTGTCCAAAGCTCGGCTGATGAAATGATTGAGCGCGACTGCCATGCCAGTGAGTCTCTGGACTTCCTTGACGGTCCTCGGGCTTTGTAGCTTCTGTATTGCCGAAATCTGTTTGGGGTTAACCTCAATTCCTCTGTGCATGACGAGGAACCTGAGGAACTTTTCTGAACTGACTCCGAAGGTGCATTTTGATGCATTTAACCTCAACTTGAAGATTTTAAGGATGTCAAAAGTGGCATGTAGATCGGTCAAATGCACACTTGATTCCCTTCCTTTTACTATCATGCCATCGATGTAGACCTTCATGGTTTTACGGAGCGGCTTACTGAACATCTTCATTGCTAACCTCTGGTACGTAACGCTGGCATTCTTTAGCCCAAAAGGTATCATCCTATAATAATATATCCCTTTCGGAGTGGAGTAAGCAGTATTTTTCATGTTCAGGAAATACATGGCTATCTGGTGATAGTCCTTATAGGCATCTATAAAACTCATCCTCCAGTGTCTTGCTATAGCATTCACGAGCTGGTCAATTTTTGGGAGTGGAAAGCTATCTTTGGGGCAGGCCTTGTTGAGGTCAGTGTAGTCGATGCAAGCCCGCCAATTACGATCTTTCTTCTTCACAACCACCATGTTTGCAAGCCAGTTCAGGTAATAGACTTCCCAAATTGCACCGGTATCCAACAATCGATCAATCTCTTCTTCCACTGATGCGGTGTGTTATGATGATGGCCTTCTTTTCTTTTGGATCACCAGTTTGTGAGCGGGGTCCATGTTGAGGTGATGGGAGATCACCTCGGGATCGATCTTGGGCATCTTATAGGGGGTCTAAGCGAAGACCTTGAGGTTGGCAGTGAAGAACTGAATCAGTTTGGATTCTTCTTGTTCGGCCAAGAGTGCGCCAATTATGAAGTATCTCCCTTCATTATTGTGATCAATCTGGACCATTTTGAGATCTTCTACCACTTTCTCCTCAATAGTTTGGCTATACTCGTCAATGTTTGCTCTTTCGTTGACCTCAATGGTCTTTACTTCAAGGATGACTCATTTTCCTTTGATGATAGATATGAAGCATTGTCTCAACACTTGTTGGTCTTCCTTTATTTCTATTACTTTATTAGAACTTTAAGGATTGATGATAGGTCAACGACACAGCTTTCATCACATGGAACCATGTTTAGCCCATGATGGCGTTGTAGGTTGAAGGCTGGTCAACAACGAGAAATTTGGTATCGAGGGTGACGTGTCCATCCCAAACAAGCAATCGGTATTGAGGGTGACAGGTCTAGCCCGAACAGGCAATACAATTCTCTCTAGTGGCCAAACAGTTTCTTGAATAGACTGTAGTACATGACGTCAACCGAACTCCCCTGATCAATGAGGATTCTCATGACATCGTAATTGGCCACCCGTAATATTAGCACCAGAGCGTTATTATAGAGGTTCTAGACTCCGAAAAGGTCATTGTCTAAAAAGGAGATGTGCTCCCTCAGTGTCTAGTGTGGAATAGCATCTCTTCTCAGCCTTTTACTACTCTCAACCTCCCTGGCATATGTCACTTTCCTTATCTGGTGTCGAGCTTCTCTTTCCCTGAGGGGATCCAGTGCGCTTTGAATGACATAAGCAACACTGATAGGGGCTTCATCTTGTTCGGTGCTTTCAGGTTGGGATTCTTGCTTCTCTTATTGTGCTATTTTTTTGATGTCCACGTGTTCAGTCAAGTGCCCCGCCTCCACTAGCTCTTCTAGGTGTTGTATGAACATTTGGTAATCTTTCATATGGTGGCCATGGTCTTTGTGATAGAAGCATTTCTTATTTTAGGGTCTCTTATTGGGATCTCCGATCATCTTAGTCGGTCACTGGAAGTAGAGTTTATTCTTGATCTTATCCAGGAGCTTATGTATAGGCTCCTTGAACATGGTCTGGAATGCCCGATGGGCTTTTGGGTCTACTTAGTTTAGCATCTCCTTACATCGTGATTGATCATTTTTCTCCTTATTCATTCTTTTATTTGAATACTTGGAGGACATCAAGCCCAACTAAGCTTGGAAAAGGTCCTCCTCCACCTACGCATGCTGCTCGATCTTCACCATCAGCTCGAACATTGTGCTCAGAGGTCTCTTTGTTAAAGACTGTCTGAGCCCATTGGTGGGTGGAAGACCGAGTTTGAATGAAGCCACAACCATCTGTTCACTACAACCCTCCACCTCATTGTACAGCTCCCAATACTTTTAGGCATAATCGCGGATGGACTCAATATCACTCTTGCGGATGGACATAAGTGTGTAGACCCTCTTGGCGTGTTTGCTGTTGGTGATGAACCAAGCTATAAAAAACTTGGCTAATTGCTTCCAGTTCTGAATGGATCGTGGAGCCAATTTATGAAACCATCTTAAGGCAAGGTCACCTAGACTGGATGGGAACATTCTACACAATAGTGCATCATTCCCACTCCAGAGGGCCATTGCCTAACGATAGTGTTGGGCATGGCTCATGGGATCTGTTCTTCCATCATACATCTCGAATTCATGAGGAGTGAACTTATGAGGAGGTTCTGAATTCTCGATTACCTCGGCAAGTGGCAATATTGAAATATGCTCCATGGTTTTCCTCGCCACATCATACTTCGTTCTCCCCCAACTAGCTGGAGGTGGTCGTTTAGCTTCTTTTTTAACCACTGTGTGAGGTCTTGTTGAGTCTCCCAGAGTTTGGTATGTTTAGATTGGGTGCTATGCTCCAGGTGCCTTGGGTCGCGCCTTGAGCTTCCCATCTTTTTGGGAACATCTTAGGCCTCCACCCTCTTCCTTTGGGTATCTTCTCGGTGGTGGGATTCATTCTCTATTTCGAACCTAATAGATTTCTTCTGAGTCTATGGATCCCCTTTGTCCTTAGTCTAGCTATGAAATGGAAGTGGGCCAAGGGATTCCAACTGATGTCGGAGCTCGAATATTTTGCGATCTCGACGGTGCATACGTTCTTCCAGGTCGTCGATGAGGTGCTCCCTCCTCTAAAGGCGATCCTCCATCCTCCTTATTGAACTCTGGGGGCCTTGATTTCCAATACTCTTTTTGGGCGAAAGGTTCAATCTATTGCTATCCTTTGAAACCTCCAAACGCAATCGCCTCTGGTGTGAATCTTCTGTTCATTTGGAAAGCGTATCTATGCCCTCAGAGGAGTAGCGCGAGGGGGAACTCGTTTCTCCCTCTATGTATTGGAATTTTGATGTTGGCCGGATCATCTCTCAATATCTCCAAGGATCTTTGCTTCCCACAAACAGTGTCAAACTGTGTGCGTAATAAACACACGGTCAAAAAGAGTCACCCTTGGAGTGGATTAGACGAGATGCTCGATCAACTTGGCACGAGTTCGGCTGCTCTTATCCTAGTTTGGCTTAACCCGTGGCTGTATTCGGCTCAGTTCGGCTGAACCTGTGGCTACAAAATCAATGAATGTTAGTGTTGTCCAATCGAGGGGTTCGACTGGAAGAACACTCTGACACTCAAGTTAGAATACTGGGAGTATTTTTAAGAGAATTGACAATCACAGAGTATGAATAACAATTAGCACGCACATTTTCTATTTCCTTCTCATTTTTATTTATAATGTTGAATGTTGCACTTTGAATGAAAAATACTGATAAAGATCCCCAATAATTCGGCTGATCCCCCTTTCGGATGGAATCATTTTCCCTCCCTTTTGACTGATTCTTGGTATCAAGGGGGATTTGAGGGATCTTATTCCCTTATTTAGTAACATTTCCAGGATCTTGGGGCCGAAACCCTGATCCTTCGGACATGCCAATGAGATTTGAATTCTATCTCTATCGTTACCCTTAACATTTTTTCTTACCCCTATCTTCCATCCAAACTCGGTTTAGGAAAAAGATATTGGGCTGGATCAGACCGGTTACCCCGGTCTCTATTTTGCTAGGCCATTGAGTCGCACATACCATTGGGCTCGCTGGGTTGGGTTTGGCCCAATTTTGGGCTAAACTGTGTTTTAGCCCCTTTAGCAACTTTTAGTAATTTTTGCATTGTAAGTTGTGACGTAAGGTTGATCACAGTTTCTGTTTCCTTTTTTAGTTAAAAATAACTTTGAAATGTTAAATTTCAAGAAATTATATTTCAATACTCCTAATTTCTTCTTTTTGATAATTAATTTTCATTATAAATGTAAATATAACAAATACCCACATAATTTCACATATAATTAAGTTTCATTATAAATTTAGCTACGTCAGATACCCACATAATTTTAGATCAATGGTTACATTTAAATAGTATAGTTTATAATTTTGTATAATAAGTTATTGTTAGATTGATTGTTACAATTAACTTTTACCCTAAAAAAACTTGTTATAAACATAAGAAATTTGGAACTTTAATGTTTGAAGAAAAAAGAATATAATGTGGTTGAGAAGTTACCTTTTCATTTTTTATTTCTTTTGAAATTTGGCACTTTATTTTTTACAATTTGTATTTTCTGTTTTTAATTCAAAAATAATCTAAAAACTAAAAAATTGACTTTTGAGAAATTACATTTTGATGTTTTTGACTTCTACTTTTTAATAATTATTTTTTTATCATAAGTTCAACTTTAATAAACACCCACAAAATATTATTTAAAAACCATTCTCTTTGAAAATGAAAAAAAAAAACAAATTAAATACATCTTGTTCCTTTACACTTTAATATTATGTCCTTTTATTTTCCATTATAGAAGTCAAGCCTTTAGGTCAAATTGGCCTAAAACTATTGTCATTTTCAAAGATAATGAAAAACCTCATATAAGATACATATGTCAATCTGTAAAAAGTCAGGTGAACATTATTTGTTACATCATTGAGTAAAAAAACTATATAGTAATGGGTGATTCTATTGACACATTAATATTTTGAGTACACATCTTTTAAGCGCACACACCATTAAATTTTAAGTTTTTATTTTTTTACTTTATACACCCACCTTACTATCTAAAATATCTTTATTCTTAATCTTCAAACCCTAACTCTACACATTTCTCTGACAGCCCCTCCACCACCACCACAACTGCCATCGCCACTCTCAACCGTCATCTCCTCCCCCCATTTTTTTCCTCTTCTCTTCTCCCTCCCTCCTGAACTTCTCATTTTTCTTCTCTCCTCTCCATATACTCTCCTCCCTCCAAACCCTAGGTGTTCAGCGACCTAGGGCCGAACTAATTAGTGGTGTTTGGTGACCTAGAATTGTTCTTCTATTTGTTCGACCATGTTCATCCAAACAGAGACCATCCGTTCGACCATTGGAATCCGAACGATGGCGAAGAAATTGGGAAAAGAGAGGAGAGAGTGGAAAGAGGGAGGGGAGGGATGAGGTAGGAAGGGCGAGGGAGAGAAGAGGGAGGGCAGCGGCGCGGTGGAAGGAGACGGGGTGGGGGCGGTGCAACTGGTGGTGGTGATGCAGAGGCGACGGCTGGTGGTGGTGGTTAGAGTTGGAATTTGGGAGGGATGAGAATATTTTGGTAACTTAAATGAATGATAGAATCGTAATAAAAAATAATTTAAAAATGTGTGTGTGCTTAGAAATGTAGTGTCTGTTAATAGGATCACCCATAGATAATATCACATAATACATTAAAACACATAATTGTTCGCTAGTAAATATCCATTGCAAATTATTGGGATTCCTCTGGGTGTTGGATATCCTTCCGTAGAGGAAGAGGAAGAAGGATTCGTCGAATAGTGCCACCGTCCGGACGAGATTGGACTCCATTCGGACGCCAGTTGATAGAGTGTAAGAGTTAAACTTGGGACTTTTCCTTCTAGACGGCGCCGCGCATTCTTGTGTGATTGGATCCGTTTTAGGGTTTTTTCCTTGAGGCTTATAAAAAGAAAACTAATCATTTTATTAGGGTTACAGTGAGAGTAATAGAGACGAACGAAAAATGCATTAGTCGAGCCATATTCTCAAGAGAAAAAAGTGAGATTCTTCTTGAGAGTGTGAGAGATCTCAATCCTTCATAGTATTGAGACCGTTTGTTGATTAAGAGATTTGTAGAAGAAAGAACTGTCGTGTTCTTATCATTGTTTGTGTGACGGATCATAGCCGACACCGTTGTATTCATTGGCTTTCATCATTTAATAGTGGATCTCTATCTTACTCTCTCATGGACGTAGGTTTTAACGTCGAACCACGTAAGTTCTTATGTTTTGCGCATTCATTCATTATTACTTTTAGATTTACATACATTATGATTATTAGTTAAATTGCTTGAGTAGCGATATAGTTGATCCGCTTGAGTAGCGAGTATATTTTTTATTGTTTATTTTCTATTCACATAAGGAGGAAAAAGATCACGTTTTTTCCAATAGTGGTATCAGAGTACAGTTTAGAAATTAGATCCGGGAGGATTAATTATTATTTGTGACTTGTGTAAATTTGGAATGGATGAGTCATCTGGTGCGATGATTAAATTGACATCGTCAAAATATTCGATATGAAAACCATGAATGGAGAACGTCTTTTATACTAAGGGTACCCATTGAAGGGGATGGTAAGAAACCAAATACGATAACTGAAAAAGAATAGAAGGTTATGAATCGAAAAACAGTCGCCCTAATTTGTATTTGAGTCGATTATAGTATCTTTCATTATGTGTCTCGAAAAATCAATGCCTACAAATTGTGACAGAAACTCGAGTCAATGTATGAAAGAAAAATTACTCAGAACAAAACTTCTTTGATCAGACAGTTAGTCAACTTGAAATACAAAGATGGTCGGAGTGTTGCAGAGCATATGAGTAATTTCCAAGAATTGGTTAATCAGATGAGTACCATGAAGATGATTCTGGATGATCAATTATAGGTACTACTTTTGTTTAGTTCTTTACCAAATAACTGGGAGACGCTGGTTATGACAATGAGTAATTCAGCACCGAACGATACAATCGCTATGGATATGGTGAAGGCTAGTATGTTCAATGAAGAGGCAAAATGGAAAGAGTAGAAAAATATAACTGAGTCACATACTTTGGTCACTGTGGGGATCCTGCCCTCTCATCGCCTTTTCCTAAGAAGATATGGGATCTAACATGGAAATGAGGGGTTTTCCTCAAATGTGCGTGTGTGTTGAAGACCTCACGAGTTTTGGAGTCGCCACTTGGTTTTCGGATAAACCAAGAAACCAAAAAGGTCTTTCAAGGCAAATCAGTCCGTTCTTACCAGAGATCTTGGTTCGGGAGCTAGGGTACGAAAGCGGAAAGTTTTAGGCACCCTTCTCGCCCGATTCGAGGATCGGCCTCTACTTAACCGTTCCGTTTTGTTCTTGTCTTTAAATTTATCAAAAATAACACATACAGAAAGTGAATTAAAGAGAGAACATGCAAAAGTAAACAATGAAATAAAATATAACCTAAAACTAAGACTTTCTACGCATACTTACACTTTAGGCATGTTAAATGGAGAGATGGCAGTATAACAGTGCAGTTCATGCATAAAAGGCATGCTGTTAAAGCAGAAAACATGCAGTCTATAGAAGAAAAGAAATGACTAATATATGATTCGACTAAAAGACTAACACGAAGAAAGAAAAAGTTTAACATGCGATTCTACTAAAAGACTAAAAAAACATGCTTGGACATTTATTTAAAATAAGAAAACCTGGGAGAAAGAGGTCAACGGCCTCTTCTCCCCTTTTTCACTGAAGGACAGAAGTTTTTGAAGAAAGATTATGAAGTAAGTGGGTATGAAAACCTACCGTATATCCCGTGAGCTAGCGAAGTTATGAGCAATATCCACGGCTTCTGTGAGTCTTTCCGTGCAGTCTTCAAGCTTTCCGGGTACTTCCTCGAACTAGGCTTCAGGAAACTTTCGTAGCCCTTCCTCATGTGCGGGGCATCTCCGGGGAGTCCTCCGTACGATCTTCGAGCCTTCGGATCCTTCCAAGTGTAAAGAAATTGAAAGTCGGGCAAGGGTTCGGGTTGGGAAATATAGGTTTGAAGCATAATTTTACAAAATTTGGGCGTGTCGAAGATTTTCCGATCTTTTTCTCTCTTTCTTTCTCTCTCTGGTTTTTTCTTATCTTA
>JAUTBS010407183.1:0-16976 GCA_032361285.1 Aequorea victoria | reverse complement strand
TGCGCCCAATTTACTGCCAATGGTTCCTCTTTTGAGGTGATGCTCGGCTGTTTCAGGTACTCTATCAATATTCCCTTACCCATCTGCCCCTCAGGAGCTGAGGCCAGTCGAGCGAGGTCGTCGGCTTGTTGGTTGAGGTCTCGGGGGACCCTCTCGACCACGAACTTATCAAACTTAGCTGTGAGGTCATCTGTAATTGCTTTGTAGGCTTTTATCCAATCTTCTCGTACTTCATACTGTCCTTGGATTTGGCCGACCATTAGCTGTGAGTCGCTAAAAAGTCAGACCTGCCTTGCCCCTAGTGCTAGTGCTAGTTTGAGGCCAGCTATTACTGCCTCGTACTCGGCTTCATTGTTGGTTGCCTAGAAATCGAAATGGATAGCGTATGCTAAATCATCCTGTTGTGGGAAAGTTAGGACGAGACCAGCACCACTAGCCGATTGGTTCGTGGACCCGTCCACACTGACTGTCCACACTTGACGATCGTCAAAGGTTACCTTGGGTTATGGGTTAGCAGCTGGTGGACTCGCTTCTAGTTGTCTGGCGGGCTGCTCGGTAGGTGGGATATCGACCGTGAATTCTGCAATGAAATCCGCTACGGCTTGTTCTTTGATGGCCTGCCTTGGTCGGCATTGGATGTCGAACTCACCCAATTCCATTGACCACTGTGCCAGGTGACCAGAAGTCTCTTATTTCTGTAATATCTGTCGTAAGGGGTGATCAGTGGGTACAACTATGATGTAGGACTGGAAGTATGGCCGCAGTCACCTGGCCGAGATGACCAGGGTAAATACCAACTGATCGACCTGGGGATACCTGGATTCAACTCCTCAAAATGCTCTGCTTGTATAGTAGACTGGTCTTTGTGCTCCCTCTGTTTCTCGGATGAGGGCTGAACTCACTGCGGTTTCTGAAACAGTCATGAAGGCCGAACTCACTGCGGTTTCTGAAACAGCCAAGTAGAGTAGGAGCTCCTCTTTAGGGACCGCTCGAGAGAGTAGCGGAGGGGAGGTTAAGTAGGACTTGAGATCGATGAAGGCTTGTTCGCACGCTGCAGTCCATTCGAATGCCTTCTTTAAGACATTGAAAAAAGGTATACATTGATCGATTGCCTTAGATATGAACCTGTTCAGGGCTGCCAATCAACCGGTGAGCTTTTGTACCTCCTTGGTTGTCCTTGGAGATTGCATCTCCAAAATAGCTTTAATCTTCTTGGGATTAGCTTCGATTCCCCGTTTGCTAACCATAAAGCCAATGAACTTGCCCCCCGAGACTCCGAATGCACACTTGGCAGGGTTAAGCTTCATGTTGAAATTGTGCAGTGCTTGAAAAGTCTCTTCCAGGTCTACAGATGGTCGGTTGCTTTCCTGCTCTTGGTCAACATATCATCCACATAGACCTCCGCATTCCTGTCAATCTGTTTCTTAAAGATGAGGTTGACTAGCCTCTGGTAAGTTGCACCTGCATTCTTCAAGCCGAATGGCATGACTCTGTAGCAATAAGTTCCTCGATCGGTGATGAAGGAGGTTTTCTCCTGGTCGTCCTCCTCCATCTATATCTGATTGTAACCAGAAAAAACGTCCATGAAACTGAGAAACTCATGCCCGCTGGTAAAGTCTACAAGCTGGTCGATTCGAGGCAGAGGATAACTGTCTTTCGGGGAAGCTTTGTTGAGGTCGGTGAAGTCAATGCACATCCTCCACTTGCCGTTTGCTTTCTTTACGAGGACCACGTTGGCTAACCATTTGGGATATCGCACCTCCCAAATAAAACCTGCTTTCAACAGTCTGTCAACTTCCGTGGCAATAGCCTCATTCTTTTCTTTAGCAAAAATCCGCTGCTTCTGCTTGACCGATTTGTGGAGTCGATCGAGATATAAATGGTGAGTGATTACTTTGGGACTGATTCCCGTCATATCCTCGTGCGTCCAGGTAAAGATGGACTGATGTCTCATCAGGAAATCGATTAACTCGGTTTTTATGTCAGGAGGGAGAGCTGATCCTATCTGAACTCTCTGTCTGCTCAGCTGTTATCTAGGCTGATTTTGAGTAGGTCCCCCACCGGTTCTCCTCTCCGGATGAGTTCTTCATCTTGAACCTCGACTGTATCGAGAGTCAGAGTTTCTTTTAACTTTGGCTATCGGAGGGAGGTATTGTAGCATTCACGGGTTGTAAGTTGATCTGCTCGGAGCACAGCCACTCCGTGCTCGATCGGGTATTTCAGCATTAGATGGTAAGTAGACATAACGGCCTTCAAGCGGTTGAGGGCTAGTTTGCCTAATATGGCGTTGTAAGCTGATGGGCAGTCAACCACCAGGAAATTCACCATCTAGGTTGCTTTCTTTGGGCTGGAACCGATCGTGAGAGGTAGCTCGATCGATTCCAGCGACTGTATTCTTTCTCCGGTAAACCCCGCGAGGGGAGACCTGATCGGGTGTAACTTTTCTCAGCCGATGTTAAACTGATCAAATGCGTTGACAAACAGGATGTCTGCAGAGCTGCCATTGTCCACTAAGATCCTCTGGACTTTGTAATTGGTTAGCACCATGGTGAAGACCAGGGGGTCGTTATGCGGTTGCTGCACTCCCCTAGCATCGTCTTTGGAGAAGGTGACAGCCTTTACATTCTTTGCTGCTTTGTTTAGTCGGTCGGTTGTGTAAACATCACCAGGAATCTCAGTCCTGAGATGTCTGCAGTGGGCTATCCAAGAAGAGCTACTGTCACCTCCCCCTGCAAATCCCCTGGTGATCACCCTGACTTCTCCTGCCAGGTTTTTGTCTTCGTCTTTGCGAGGTTGCGGTCGGTCCTGCTGTCCTTTGGAATTGTCACGGTTTTGTCGACTGGCTAAGAACCTGTTAAGTTTTCCTCTCTGGATCAATGCCTCGATCCCCTCCTTCAAGTCAAAGCAGTCTTCTGTGTTGTGGCCATGGTCTTTGTGGAAGCCACAACATTTGTCGGGGTTACGGTGGTTCGACTGAGATCTGAGTTTTTTAGGCCACTGTAACTCTGGGTCGTCCTCGATCTGCATGAGGACTTGCTCAACGGAGGTATTCAGGGGGGGTATACCTCTCGAAGCGACTGGCTGGTTGCTTGGGTCGCTTGAAATTGGCTGAGTTGGGCTGTAACATGTCGGCATCCCAAGGTTGCTTCGATCGATCAGATTTATCCCGTCTCTTTCCATCAATCTTCTCAGCATGCTCCATTTTTTTGGCTGGCTCGGGGGGGCGCTCTTCTTGGGCACTGAGGGCATCCTCAGCATTCATGTGTTTCTGTGCCTTAACGATGAGTTCGGCCATGCTTGCTGTGGGTGCTTTCGCCAGTGAGAAGAGAAACTTCGTGGGCTGGAGACCACCCATGAATGTCGTTAGAGCAACTTTGTCGTCGACGTCATCTACTTTTAGGGTCTCGGTGTTGAACCGAGTAACGTATTGCCGTAGAGTCTCAGCCTTCCCTTGCTTGACATTGAGAAGGTATGTGGCTGGTCAAAGATGTCGCTGGCCACCAATGAAGTGTCCCACCAACAACTTACTCAACTGGGTGAATGATGTGATGGTTCCACTTTTGAGCTTACTGAACCACACTCGGGCCGAGCCCTTCAGTGTGGTCGGGAATGCTCGGCACATGATCTCGTCCGGGATCGCATGCAGGTGCATATATGCCTTGTACGTCTCTAGGTGATCCAGGGGGTCCTTTAGCCCATCGCAAGCCTCCATCTGGGGCATCCTAAATTTTGATGACAAAGGCTCGGCCATGATGGCCGAGGAGAACGACAAGTCCGTTCGATGAACGAGGTCATTCACAACTGCTGCGGTTTTTTCTTTCATAGCAGCCATTACGTTGTTAAGCTGATCTTTAACCTCCCTGAGTTCGACCTCCATAGCAGTGGAGACTTCGGTCTTCTCGGGTTGGTTGTTCTCGACTCGTGCTGAAATTTGGTTATAATTATGAGGTCGGGTCCTGCTCTTGGCCGCGTCTTCATTATTGCTTGGTTGCTCCTCCTGTCCTTGGCCCAGGTTATTTGGTTGCTCGGTCCCCGGTCGTCAGCCCTCGGGACGAGGGACTGGAAGGGGGAGAGGTTAAATGGGCAAGAGTCGAGCCTGTTCATCTAGTCTTTGGTTAATAGCCTGATTTTGGTGAACTAGGCCTTGAATGAGCTGTGTCAGATCTTGCAGTTGCTGTCCAATATTGGGAGGTTGGTCTCCCTGAGGGTTATTTTGATGGCGATTACTTTCGGAAATCATGAATCGCGTGTTGACCATTCAAGATACAGGATACCGGGGACGGAACTATGAACAGACGTTCCCACAGACGGTGCCAAATGTTGGTACCTGAATCTGAATTGTCCGCTGGATGTGGTTTTAGTTCCCAACTGATGCCTCAAAACTGTTCATCTGCGTATATGTCGAGGAAACCTGCAAAAGATCAGAATCTAGGTATCGGTGGGGTACCGGCCTAAGACCCTCCGATACTTCAGTTAGAAGACTGATAAAGGAGAAGTAATAGGATGCAAGGAGTACGTAGGACTAAAATAATGGCGTACCTTTTCTCATTGACATCTGTGTTTATTTATAATGTTGCATGGATATGAGATTTTTGGAAAAGATCCCGTGTTTGTAGCGATTTAGTGTGACCCTGGCGAAATCTCTGAGATTTATGTAGATCTGGTTTCTGTTTAGCCGTTGTAACAGCTGTTGGCGTGATACGGGAGAGATTCTCGGCACCGATCTCGAGGCTTACCTTATCTGGAGGTCAGCTCGGTCGGTCTGATCGTCGAGCGTGGTCAGGTCCAACCGAGCGTACCATCTCTGCTTTTCCCGAGCACTTCCTTGGTCGACCAGGATAGGACCTGCTGGAGTAGTCTTGGTAAGTGATCGGTTCCCGAATGTCGAGCTTCCTCTTGATCAGTCGGTCCCGAACGACCGATCGAATAATACTCATCACTTAGTATAGATAATAGTATAGAAAATAGGTAACTGGAGAAAACCAGTTGTGTTTTCTTAAATTAAAATTGTGTATATATTTTTAATTTGACAATTTTATCCCTCGATTAACTGTTTTTACAGTTTCTAAACTGTTTTTAAAAACTTCATTTTTTTTATATTAGATTCTTTCCGTTTTACCTTTTGAAAAAAAAAAAATTCAATAGTGCACACGCATAGCCTGTGCGTTCCCTCTAGTAGGTTAATAAGGTCGACGATCGGCCGACCGATCGCCAAAATTTACAGGGAGACCTCCCTCTCTCTCCCAATCTCTTGGTCTCTCTCTCTGTAGGAGACTCCAAATCGACGCTTCTACGGAGGCGAAGTCACAGTTAGTGTGGAAATGGAGGCACATCACGCGTCGCTGGGTCGACGAACGGTACAGATCTTGTCTCGTATATTCTCGCATCGCCTTTCTCATAAATTATCATATCCTCAAATAAATTCAAGCGTCTGTTAGTCAAATCAGTTCATCGATTTGTTAACGATTATTATTATTATTATTAATATTTTGCAGTTGGCAGAAATTCGACAAAAGAGAGCAGCGGAGAGATTAAGCAAGACCTCCTCTGGAGCTGATCTAAGCAAAGCTTCAAGTTCCAATGGTATTATTTCTCGTTGTTTATTCGATATTATTGTTTGCTTTGTTTTTACTATTTATTCATAGCTATTATGTGTATTTAATTTTCTCTATTTCGTTCTTTATTTTGATGCTTTCTATTTACAGCCGATGTTATAGGAATGACAAAATCAGAGAGCGGAAGTCGACTCTCAGAGCCAGAGGTATCATCGATGCTCTTTCTCTCTCGGGGATTCTCATGTCATTATCATAAGCCGGTTTGGGAACATAGGAGAGAAAAGATTGGTTAATTAATAAGAGGAAAGAAAGATTGTATTTTCTCTACATGATGTTTGGATAAGCAGCAGAGAAAAAACATTAAGCAAATAATATAATTTATTTGGTATTATAAAATATAGGCATTTAGTAGGTTTCGTTCTCTCTAAATCGATTAAAAAAGATGGTTTTAGAAGGAGCTATCACTTGGTTTTAAGATAGACACTCATTTATTTTATTTTCTTCTCAAATCCCTCAATCCAAACAAAGTGTAAATACATCCCGTATTAGTAGCTCTCTTGAGAGTATTTTGTTGGTCATATCAGGTGGTTATTCAGGTATCTCTACCATGAACAAGAAACAAACTTATTTAGAAAAAAAGTTTATTATGGACGGAAAAAAACCCAGAACTCCGAACTATCTTCATCTCCAGAACTATTAGCCTATTTGCCATTTTTCTTGCATTTTTTTTTAAAAACTCTGACAATTTTGTAAGCGCTGTTTCAGAATGACGTGAGTGGTCTAGTATCTCAACTAAAAGACCTGCAGAAAAAGAACACAGAAATGGAAGAAGAAAACACAAAATTGATCTCAGAGGTATTTATTATGGTATTACAAATGTGAAACGCACACTCATCTTCCCAAGTAATCACCTGGCTAATGTATTATCATGCTTATTTCTTTTGCTTTTCTGCCTTCAGCTTCGGACAAAGGAGGCAGAGAATGATATGCTGCTAAAGCGTGTACATGATCTGGTAATGCAATGGCTTCCATTTTGTACCCAAAATCTATTAAAAGGAAACTATGGTATTCGTTTGTGGATTATCAGCTTGATACTTCAATTGTGGAATGGAAAAATTAGATATCCTTGAGAGAAATTTAACCCGCCAAAGGATGTCCGATGTGTATATTTACACCATCGGATTTTTCCCTGGTATTTCTCTTTCATATGTGATGGTTTCTTTGTTTGGGTTTAAAGTCCATGGAGCACAAGAATTATTTTTAGCATGTTTTGGGGTACATTGAGCACTTCTAGGCGAGCGCATAGCTTGTGAGTGGGCTTGACTTTGTTGTTTGGGCAAAAGGGTGCTTCCGTCTAGTTATGATATTTTTACTGAACTTAGTTTACAATTTAAAAATTATGAACAACACTAATAGGTAGTTTATTGTGTGGTTGATTTTGTTAGATAAAAAACTTAATGCAAATTCCAGATCCTTGCAATAGGCAGTGATCTACAGATCATGTTTTCAAATTTGTGGCTGACTAATTGTTTTTTTTTCCTTTCATATTTGACCATTCTGCATTTCTGCTCATTTTTCCTTATTGATGTGTGTATAATTTTCCGTGCCTGACTATGCTCTGTGACTTATAGTTTACATTGATCATTGCATATGAATTGTTAAATGATATTGTCCCATTTAGTTTTTTGCTTTATGTAGATATGCTGATTCCTTTGATATTTTTTGTTATAAAAATGTAATTTCCAGGAACATAATACTGTGCCGTCCTTGAGAAAAGCTCTCAAGGATGTTGCAATGGAAAAAGATGCTGCAGTTGTTGCACGGGTACACACCATCCTGACGTTATTGATGCACTTATCTTTCATTTGGCGTTTGTTTTTTCTCTATGCTTCACCAATGAACTCTGTTATTTTAGTGTAGGAGGATCTCTCAGCCCAACTTCGCACGATCAAGAAACGTTTAAAGGAAGCGGAAGATGAACAATACCGTGTATGCTAGTAGTTTTTATGTTAGTTTTTTCAAAGCATGCCAATCTTTGTGTCACCCTTATCAGTTCTTGCTTTAGGCAGAGGAAGATGCAGCAGCATTGAGGGCAGAATTGAATTCATTACAGCAACAAGCAATGAGTGGTCCACTTGGTGGCATAACCACAATGGGGATTTCACCAGATCACTTGCAATCCATGGAAAAAGAGCTAGCCATTTTGAAATCCCAGTTAGAGGTTAGAATTTGGGCTTTCTTCAAAGTTTCTGATTTTGTTCTGTGAAATATCTTTTCATGGGTATCTCATGGATGGCCTTAATGATAGCAAGAGTCACTATTGAGGCAGCAAGAGCAACGACATTTGGCAGAGGAACAAGCCCGGATGTCTGCCCTCATCTCTGAAAAGCAGGAGCTGGAAGAGAAGCTTGCAGTTATCTCTGAAAGGGCCTCAGGTGTAACAATCAACTTGCAGTATAATATTTTGAGATCGATGGTGAATTATATGTTAATTGTTACATGTGAGTTATTGATTTAGAATCCTGGTCCCATGAGGCTATCCTTTGTGTAACTAAGTATGCCTGTCATGTGTCTAACTCATCATGGAGATATGACTTAATGTTACTAATTTTTAAGTCATGAATGGCGGTGCTATAATGCTTAGAGGCTAGAATGTAATGTTGGTTATTGTTGCCTATTAATCCTGAATTGTTGTTGAGGTCATGCTCACCTAACCAATTAGTTCCCATCATTCATTTTATTTGTTTCTCATAACTGGATCACCTGCATCATCTGCTCTTTATAGTATTGTTCTATGGTGCTTTTGACAATCTATATCTTTGGTAGGTTATAGTCACTATAACTTCATGTTTACTTCTGTGAAAACTGATTGCAATATGAGGATTTCAACATTGTCTCATAGACAATAATTAGGAAAAAATAATATTCCTTTTAGTGTCGTTATCGCATATAAAATATTAAAATGTAAATTGCCTCACGGACATTATTGCGTTCATTTATTTATTTGCTTTTGGAAGGTGGTGGGGCTATGGTTTCACACGACTCAAATAACATTTCAAGGAAGAACTTATATGTTCTTTGAATCACATTATCTTTTAATGTTTTGATTCTTATCTTCTGCTGACTTTGAGGTTCATTATCTGGGTTGTACTATACATGTTTACAATTACTTAAATCGCAAGTGATAGACCACTATCTTTCTACCAATTGTTTCTTTCTGATCATCCCTTTCCCCTTCTCTTCTTCAATATTGACCCATCCTGTGCAATGCAGAAGAGGTTGCGGTGAAAGCTGCTCAGAAGGCATTTTCAGTGGTGAGTGACAAGTCTTTGTTAAATATCATTAGATATAGTTTTGGTAGCATAAAAGCTCGGACATGAGTTTGTGGGGATGAATTTCCTACAAAAAGCTGTATATTTGGTCTAAACTTACAGAACTGAGAGTACACTACTGAGTAGTAGCCTTTTCCAGACATGACAGTCTTTAGGCATGACTGTTTTGTTTAGGTCGACCATCAGCTATATGCTAAACAACTTCTATTTGAGTTGTATTTTTTTTTTTGGTTTTTCAGCGGGTCTCTGTTAGTTCTAGATTAGCTATATGCCTAGTTTTTTTTTTTTTAATAACAAAAATGACTGTCCTCCAGCAATATGTGGCATTCTTTGTGAGCAAGTCACCTGTCTTGACCAATGGCCTATGCTTCCATACGATATTAAAAAAATGAGAGGCCTGAGATTTAGGACTTCTTATTATTGTTCTTCTCAATGTTTTCTATGCTTTCCAGGAAGACAGGGAGAGACTCGAGAAGCAATTGCATGATATGGCAGTGGTGGTTGAGAGATTGGAGAGCAGCAGACAGAAACTACTTATGGAGGTGACCTCCTCAGTTTTCAATTCAGTAACTAACATGGACTAAAAGTTTTCACTTTGCTTCTTAATCTTGTTGACAGATTGATTCCCAATCTTCAGAGATAGAGAGGCTTTTTGAGGAAAATTCTAATATTTCATCTGCTTATCAAGAGGCAATGGGCGTAGTAGTGCACTGGGAGAATCAGGTACTACTTAATGCTTGAGTTTTTGACAGAATTTGGTTTGCCGTTTTTGTAATCTTTCATCACCTTTTGTGAGTTTTTATTCTTGAGGAAATCTACATGTCTCCTTATTTCCTTTTCTATTCTTGGTGGATCTTTAGGCTGTCTAAGGTACTTTTTGATTAACGCTGGACAATTTAATTTGATTTAAGCAGTGTTTGCACTGGCTGCTTTGGATTTCTATTCTTGATGGGGATAAAAACTGCAGCATCTTGCCAAGTTGTTTGACTTTCATTTCATTGAAAGATACATTGAAGCTATTTGGTCAGACAAAAGAATCATGAAACTCTTTATCCATCCTTCGTGCATGCCTTCAATATCTTTCATGGTTTTCATTTATTATTTGAGTGATCGGTTTTAAACATTTATGCTGCATTGCTGGTGAAGGAGCTTGGAATAGTTGTACGGGAAAAAACCCTTTCTTTGATTTCCTGGAGAGTTGTGCTGCAGTGGAAGTTTGTAATAGCGAGTAATTACATTTAGTTATGACACCTATCTTTCTTTTGTTTAACCATTCATGTGGTTTTTAAGTTCAATAACTCATATGGTTGTTTATGCACCGGTATGCCTCATGGGCTCATCATGACACCTATCTTTCTTTTGTTATTGTATGTGTAGAAGTTCCATGGAGATTATGTGGTCTCTTGACTTCTCAAAATAATAATGTGCAACATGATTTCCGCAGGTAAAACAGTGTCTTAAGCAGAATGAGGAGCTCCGCAGCACGTTAGATAAGTTGAGAACAGAACAATCTAGTACACCATCGTTTAATGGACTGGAGACCCAGAGAGCGCTGCTGGAAGCAACGAAAGATGGGGGAAATGAGGCCATTCCCCAGGCATATACAGCCGAAAGTCTTTCCCTCAAGGTCAGTGATTGGCCCAAAGGTAATAGTTATTCTTTTGGCAGTTCATATGGATGCAGTAGTCTAGATGCTGATTGTGCTCATGGGAAGAAAAGGGAAAATTCACACTACACTTTTGGCCTCTCTCACTCTCCTTGTGAGAGACTAATAGACAAAAATTTAAGTGAATATTATTTTCCTAGAAAAAAAATGTATGCTTACAATTAGCTCCTTGAACTGATACTTATTGGTCTAGTGGGTGGCTTTGGCACATGTCATCTTTTTATTTTGGGAGCCCACTCGAGGCTTATTTGGTCTCGTGTTTAAGCCCTTCAGTGTGTTTAGGTTTTTGGTGGGAGAAATGAAAAAGGTTACCGTAATTTCACACCCATCGTAATATGTTGGTCAATTAATTTAATTGCATTTTGGCTGGTGTTTCTGTTTCTAGGGCCACCTTGCTAAAGAACAAAGCAGGGCAGAGGCACTATCAGCAGAGGTCTTGCAGCTTTCAGCACGACTCCAACAGGCTACACAAACATACAATGGTCTTGTGCGGCTGTATGTTCTCTTAATCGTTTCTTTTTCTTTCTTTGTTGATCAAATGATTATGATGTTTTAAGCATTTTCCCCCAACTTTTGCCACTGATACTGACTGTGGCTTTCCATCTCTTCATTCCTTTTTCCACCCATGGGTTGATACAATTTTGCAGCTATAAACCTGTATTGCGGAATATTGAGAGCAGTCTCCTTAAAATGAAGCAAGATGGTTCTGTGACTGTGCAGTGAAGGCACAGAGCAGATAGATCAACGCCGTGGTGGCATATCATATGTGGAAAGTAGTCTGAAACCAAAGGTTCTTCAGGCCCAGCGTGTGTTTTCAGAGGAAAAGTGGAACAAAATTGAATGGTTAGTTTTTGTGGTGTTAAAATCATTTAATTTTCACAAATAATCCTAGATTTGAAATCTCGGGTCATGTCTTTTTTTTTTTGTTGTTGTTAATGTCCATTTTTCCTTTTATCCGAATAGGTACTCCATTTCAAGAGTGACTAATTGAAAGAAAACTTATATATCAAACTAGTCTCCAAGGACATGTGATGCGTGTGATATTAGATTAAAGTTTAACTGCTGTTCAAATTTTATTTCAGAGTATATCAAAATGCTGCTCAACTCTAGCTCTGGGTATATCTAGTAGATTTGCTGTGTCTCTCTCTCCTACTTGGGTTAGATATATAATGTGATGTTATTGTATTCCTAAGATATACACATACATACATGAATGAATGAATATATCTTCCTCCTAACTTTAATCGAACTGCGACCTGACATTTTCAAGCAGCTTCTTCACTCTTTTTTAAGTATCAGCCAGAAGTCCATTATTCCCCTCATTGTGGAGGGATTATGCTAAAAAGATCAAATGCTTTCGAAGGTCCGATCATAGCACTTGGTTAAAGAATCCGTTCCTCGCCTTAGGGCATGTCCAACGCTTCATTTAATTTTGGGTAAATTACACTAACCTCCCTTGAGGTATAGAAAAAATACAACAAACAAAATTACATTGGCATCCCTTTCAACATAAGTTGTTAACAATTTTGTCAAATTGATCATTCTACTCTCAAATGATATTCTATTATCGACTCTTCTTATCTCGGGAGACTCTCTCTTCTCACTTGTCATAGACTTTTCAATTCTATCTCTCTCTCCACACTGATATTCTATTATCTTTCCTTACCACCACCATTTCTCTTTATGATCTTGTTATCACCGCCATTACGCTCGATGATCTTTTTGATTACCACCATGATTGACACACCACCACCACCATGATCGACACACCACTCCTGATTGACCACACCAACGTCGATGCCACTACATCACTTCGACTTGCCACCGTCTATCGATACAACACAGTAAAAATTAAAATATTTTTTTTAATCTTGTATTCCACTATCTGCATGTATATATACAAGAAGAACTTAACCAGAAAAGAATGAAATTAAATCAGAATTAAGGAGATTTGGTCCACATGACCATAAATAGAGAAATCTAATTAAATAAAATTTAAATTAAAGGGATTATGAAATAATCTCCAGCACTCCCCCTCAAGTTGGTGCGAAGATATCTACGAGATCAAACTTGGAGGTGTGGTAGAGGTATGTCGCACCTTCGGCTGCCAGACTCATTCGCACCTTCGGCTTGGTCGGCATAGCCTTTTCAGGCCTTCGGCGCATGCCCTAGGCTTTCGGCCCAGCCACTAGGCTCTCGGCCTCTCCACCTGCCTCTTCGAAAGCTTCTTCTTGCATCACAAGATGTCGTCTGTCTCTGTACATCCCTCTATTAGCATCACCTGATGCTGCATGCCCCTTGTGCAGCCTCTTCTTCGTATCTCGTGATGCTCCAGGATTTTTCGGCCTTCTCCTTTCTACAGTTCAGTTGCTGAGATTTGTTTCTTTTGGTTTGTTCTTGCCTGTGGACCGGCTGCCCTTTGTGAAATCCTTTTTTGGCTCTTTTTAGTAACTCATGGCTGATAAATAACTCATTCTTGTTGTTGGCTCCACCACGCTCGGATCTATCTCTCCCTCACCACACACCCGCCCATTGTGTTACGAATGTGTTGTTGAATGGAAAGAACTTTGCTGCCTGGTCTCGCTCGTTTTGACTTTTTCTTGATGGAAATGAGAAATCTGGATAGATTTTGAGTACTGAAAAAACCCCGCTATTATGTACCTTGCCCATGTACAATGGGATGTTGATAACTGTACCATCTTGGACTGGTTGTTTAATTTCATAGAAGATCGAATCTATCATATGTTCATGTTCTATGAGACTGTCCACAGCCTGTGGTCTTCCCTGACACAGATGTATGCTCATCAGCATAATGATGCCTGGATCTTTAAGCTCTCTACCGGCAGATTCATCATGCTACATATGAGTCATTGGGGCTTTCGATTGTCGAATTTTTTAGCTACCTTTAGTCTCCGCTGGGAGGAATTGGCTCAATACGAATCCTTGAGTGATTTTCTCACGGAAGCACACATCTTGTCAAACGCCTTGATCTCCAACATACTTACCAGTTTTTGATGGATTTAAAACCTAAGTTTGAATCTCTTCAGACTCAAATTTTAAACACATCTCTTATGCCTTCTCTCTATGAGGCTTTTGCGATCATGAATGGGGATGAGCGACACTGCAGTATGATTTCGCCCTAAACTCAATCACCAGCCATCTCCGTCTCATATGAGCATCCTTCGGTACCTAATCAGATGGCATTTGCTGCTTCTCGTGGTTCTGGCTCGCGTTCTGACAGGCCTCTTTGTTCCTACTGTGGCAAAATCGGTCACATCAAGGATCAGTGCTTCAAGCTCCATCCCGAGTTTCAGAAAAAATTCGCAAAGAACAAAGGCAAGGATCCCTGCAGAACTGCAGCCGTAGCTGACACACCTCCGATCGATTCAGGTCGTCATGTTACCCCTAACACTTCGAATTATGGACGCCTTGAGGCCCAAATACTTCAGATGCAATATCAGCTCGGCTATCTTCTTCAGCACTCTCGTCTAAGGCTTCCCATTGGCCCTACAACAACCCTTGCCACAGGTACACCTACTGCCCTTCATGTTCGGCCTGGTATACTCACTTGGGTTCTTGATTTTGGGGCCAATGATCATATGACCGGTGAGCTCTTTTTCTTTTTTTCGTCCCTCTTACCCACTCATCAGTCTGTTTGCTTTGTCGACAGATCTGCTACCAACATTACGGAAAATGGTGATATCTCTATCTCTTGACACCTCCCTATCTTTGGTTCTTTATGTCCCTAATTTTGCATATAATCTTCTCTATGTTAGTCGTCTTGCTAAAGATCTTGACTGTGCTATTATTTTTTTACTCCATGATTATTTTTTGTAGGATCGAATTTCGAGAAAGATTTTTGGCAAGAGATATGAGAGGGATGAATTATATTACTTTGGCAATCCTCCATGGCATCACTTAGTTTGTCAAGCCACCGTCGCACCTCTGTCGGCCTCCACCGGTGGCCTAGAGGCCTACGGCTTGGAGAGAAGGGCTCCCGCTAGGATTGTGGCTCTGATACCAATTATAAATTAAAATATTTTTTCTTAATCTTGTATTTCACTATCTGTATGTATATATACAAGAGAAACTTAATCAGAAAAGAATAAAATTAAATCAGAATTAAGAAATTTTGGTTCACATGATCATAAATAGAGATTTGGTCAACATGACCATAAATAGAGAAATCTAATTAAAGAAAACCTAAATTAAAAGGACTATGAAATAATCTCCAACAGTCTTAAATCTTTAACAAATTATGTCAAGTTACTGCTATCGGCAAAACAAATGTTGCAATACTTTCCGATATTCCTTTTCCATCAAATTGACGAGCTAAAAACTTCACTCAATTATTGCACAAAAGAACTTAATTTTGTTTTGGCATTATTGCCAACTCACCAACTTTAAAAAAGATGAGTACACCAATAGGTCTAACCTGTAGTGGTACTCAAATTAGATCTGTGATCAATTATAATCGTGTTCAAGCATATTACTAAATTGAATGTGTTAAGAAATCAAAGTCATCAAAACGCAATTTGGTCTTAGAAACTTGGTTATCTATAACCAATTCAGTAGGAACATCTCACATAGTTGCATATCTAAATATGAGTGCACCCAAAAGATGGGATATACTAGAAATTTTTGTATTTTTGTTGATTGGTAACAAAAAAAATATTTCAAACAAAGAAAAGTGCCAAGGGCACAAATCGTCCACCATGAAGAGAAAAGAAAGAAAAACAATTACGTCACACACTGCTCTCCAATCTCTAGATAGTATAAAATATTGGAATTAATTTAAAGGTAGGCCAATATGAAGCCCAAAAAGAAGCCAAATAACATAATCTATTCCACCAAACCCCCTATTTCTTCCAACTTTCCCTGAAAACCCCTCAAGTTCATTTCCAGCCGCACTACTCGAAGCACCACACAAACTATATATCTCCAAAGAACTTGGGATTTGGATTTATTACCAAACCCCCCCAAGTAAATGTAGAAACAATGAACAAAAGAGGATGGTAACACCCAATTCACCACCACCAAATAAAGCACCCTCCCCAAATTGCACAAAGTGAAAGGGGGGTGAAGGTGGAGGTGGGAGTGGGAGAAGGGCACAGGGAGAGCCAATGGGAGCGATAAGATTAAGAAAGCCTATAGAAGTGTTTATATATAATATATAAATATAATGCAAGTAAGAAATGTTCTTTTCGCTTAGTGTTATATAAAAGTTATTTTATAATGAAGTATTTATAACAAACGAAATGCTATAATGAATTTAATTTCATTATTTTTCGACAATTTGATAGCTATTAGGGCTTGTTTGCTTTGTGAATCATATGTTTGGGAGGCTTTACCCCGGTTGGGAGCGAGGTCCTTTCTTGATAGAAGCGAGGTTCTAACTAGGTTCTTACTCAAAATCACGAAATCAATAGTCTACAGCGGATTTATCACCCACAGAAGGAGGTTCCTCCCACTAAGCATCCTCCACAACAAGGCCATCACTACAGGGCAACACATAAATAAATGACCAATGCTCTCTTCATTCCTCCTACACAGGATGCACCACTAAGAAAGCAAACAACATCTCGACCTCTTTTGAATTATATCATTGGTATTCAATTTCCAATTAGCCATTGTCCATCCATAGTCTTTGACTTTGAGGACACGTTTGCACTCCAAATCATCTTATACAAAGCAAAGGGTAGTACATTTGGACAATGAGCAAATCATCAGAGGCGTTAGAGCACGTGATAACCGAAATAAACAAACGAAGCCTCGCCCTCCAAACGTCCACTAAACACTAAATATTCTTCCTACTTCCCACAATAAAACTGACTAAGAATAATTGTTTCAGGTCCTAAGAAATAAATTTCCAAGGTGATTGGTAATCCCTAAATCCACCACACTAGTTTCTCACTCATTCCCATTATCATGAGTCCCATACTTGCTCTAATAACATGCCATAAAGAATTACCATTCCTCGTGGGAAAAAATTATTGAATATCAGTCCAAATCAATGTACTTTATTTCCTTTCACATATATGATTAACATCATTTTTTATAGTTTATACAGAATCTTACGATTCTCGATCGAATTCATACCGTATGTCCCAAAACTTGAGGCCTCTGTGTCCAGCTGTGACTATAACATTTGCACTCTCAGGATCACTGCAAGTTTCAACAAAAAACAAATTGTTGAATCAACAAGCAAAACAAAGATGAAGTAAAATATAAACAAACACATCAAGGGCTGAAATAGCTCAGCTTATGTCATGTTGAACATTTTCTTTTCTGCAACAGGTCCCATGTCAAATATAAGACTTAGTTGCACGAAGCGGGCGCGGGAGAGGGAGCGGATATGAGTGCAGGGGAGCGAGGGCGTATAAAAGAGTCTAAAGTTGAGAGCGCCTATGGGAACGTTTATAT
>JAUTBS010407073.1:0-16977 GCA_032361285.1 Aequorea victoria | reverse complement strand
GACGAGGGTGAGGGCAAGAGAAGAGGGGCTCACCACCAATGGAAATAGTGTTTTCTTGCCCCCAATCGCAACCCTAGTCGCCCCCAATCACGAATGAAGCTGACAGTGAGCTTGGAGGGAATCGATGATGGGGATCACTTTTTTCTTGCCCCCAATCGCAACCCTATCGCCTCACACCCTTGCTTGCTGCGACGAAACAGTTGCTGCGACAATCACAACCCTCTCCGCCGGTGATCTAATGTCTTACATCGACTACGGGGGTCCTCCGGAGGACCTGGTTCAGTTGGTGAAGGCAAGGTTGGAAGAGAAGAACTTAGGAGCAATCTTGGATTTAATGGAGGAATGTTCTTTCTCTTCACTATCATCCTCCTCCTCCGGTTGCTCTTCTAATGAAGAGTTCTGGTTGAGTAGGAGCGGCGTGTCAGGCTGCTATTGTCTGACAGCAAGGAGGTCAGAGACGATCGTGTGCTATCCATGGAGTTCTTTAGTGGCAGTGATAATTCAAGCCTTTGCGCATTGCGCGAGTTATGTTTGGCTTATGGAAGAGGACTATAGTCTAGTTGGAATTGTGAAGCTCGCTGGAATCTTGAATGTTTTCCGGAGCGTTGCCAGTGTTTGAAAATGCACGGATCAGAAAATGCAGTAGATATTTCTGGAAAATTTAATCTTGAGACCCATTTACTTGTTAAAAGTTTATGGATTGATGTGTTTTTTGTGTAGTGGGTAGTGTTTTGTGTGATGGAGGTTCTGTGTGAAGTAGGGAGAGAAACAGAGGAACATAAAGAGAAACGAGGGAGGGCAAGGGCATTTTAGTAAACTTATTGCACCATTAACGGTGTTAACTGACAGAAGAGGTTAGTGTGATTTCAAAGAATAAAGGGGGTGTCAGTGTTATTACCCTTAAATAGAAGGGGTGTGAAGGTAATCTACCCAATTATTAATAGTTAAAATCTTCCTATGTACAGCAACCCAAGCAAAGAACGCTACCTTCGAGGGGGATTTCGTCTTCCATACATCCTTTCATGGAAAGACCGCTCATCTGCTACTCTGTAGACACGAGTGGAAAGATCTGATAGAAAACATGCCCCTACGGTCCTCGCTCCATTTAACAGAATCCGCCCCTCCATTCGGTGGACAATGATCAAAAAGAGTCCTAAGAAGAAGCAACAACTAGTCTAACTTCCAATCCTGAACATTCCTCCTCAGACCAATGTCCCAAAATCACAGCCCAGCTTCCCTCCGGGCATAATCTGCAACCACCGCCTCTCGGTCTGTAGCCAACGTAAAAATATCTGGAAAAGACCTACAAAAGGCCTCGTCATGGCACCACATATCAGACCAAAACCTCACTCTATCCCTACTCCCCACCTCAAAGAAAAGGTGCTTGGAAAAAACATCTCAAACCCTGCTAATCCCCTTTCACAAGCCTCTACCATGGGTAGAAGACACCTGCAAAGTGCTCCCTCTCAGAAAACTATACTTGCTCTCAATGACCTTCCTTCAATAACCATCCCTCTCTGTCGTAAACCTCCACAACCACTTCCCCCAAAAGGGCTTTGTTGAAGGTGACTAGCCTCCTAATGCTAAGTCCCCTTTCCTTCACCGGAGAGCATATAGTAATCCAGTCCACCAAATGGAAACTGAAACCATCCCCTGTCCCACCCCAAAGGAAATCTCTCTGTAGCTTCTTTAACCTCCTAGCGACTGACACCAGAATGGCGTGGACCGACAAGAAGTAGGTCGGGAGGCTCGATAAAGTGCTCCTGATCAGAGTAAGCCTACCCGCCTTTGATAGGTACTACCGCTTACATCCAGCCAACCTCATTTGGAACTTCTCAATAACTCCATCCCAAACTACTTTAGCCTTAAAAGAAGCACTAAGAGGGAGGCCCAAATAGGTGACTGGAAGAATTCCAATCCCACACCTCATAATAGCAGCTAAGTTCTCTAACAGTGGGACATGACCAACCTTGATAATCTTAGATTTGGCAAAATTTACCTGAAGCCCTGACACAACATCGAAACAGAGAAGCACACACTTGAGATACCCGAACAGCCTCGGCTCAGAGCCCAAAAAATGAGCTCATCGTCAACAAAGAGGAGTTGGGAAACAGACATCTGCCTGCAATGGAGATTTTACCAACCTCAAAACCCTGTAATAAATCCCTCTGAACAGTTCTCTGAATTAAGCGACTAAAAGCCTCCATAACGATAATGAAGAGGAAAGGAGATAGAGGGTCTCCCTGCCTTAGCCCCCTAGAAGTCTGAAAGAAACCTGCAGGAGACCTGTTTACTAAGAAAGATAAAGACTGACAAAATGCAGAATTTGATCCAAGCCCCCCAGCGATTATTGAAATCCATTCTTTGTAAGAGATAGAGTAGGAAGTCCCAGTTAACATGGTCATAAACCTTCTCGATATAAAGTTTACAAATCACCCCAGGGACTCCACTCCTAATCTGGGAATTGATGCACTTATTAGCCACCAGAACAACATAAAGGATTTGTCTACCCTTCCACAAAGGAATTTTGTGATTCCAAAATCACCGACTGAAGCACTTTTTTAGTACGACAGGCCAAAACCTTAGCTAAAAGCTTATAAGTCGAGTCAATCAAGCTAATAGGCCTAAAGTCTCTAATGTCTTTTGCCCCTCTTCTTAGGAATCAGCGCAACAAAAGAAGCATTAAACACTTCTCAAAGGATCCATGGCTGAAGAAGAAATGAAAAAAGCTCATCACCTCCTCCTTAATCACCCTAACAATTTTGAAAAAAAGCCACAATGAAACCGTTGTCCTCTCCATCTCACCCAAAGCAGAGACAACCTCCTCAGAGAACGCCAGATCCAAGAGCTCTGATTCCTCGACAAAAATAGAGCAGAACTCCAAAAAATCCAGGTGCGGTCTCCACCCCATGTCCTCCTAGAACAAACCGTGGTAAAACTCGGCGATACTCTCTCTAACATCTACCTTCGCAAAGAGAAGAGTCCTATCGATACGCACCTGCTCAATCATATTAGCCCTACTATGGGCATTGGCCACCCTATGAAAAAAATGCATATTCCTATCGCTTGCCTTCAACCAAAGAGCCCTGGATTTCTGCCTCTAGCTGACCTCTTCTAACTTGGCCACATTGGCAAACTCTCCTCTCAACACTTCCTTCCGACCCTTCCCCTTAAGAAGAAGAGAATCATCCCCTTTGGCCTCGTCTAGTCGACAAATGTCTGCAAGGATCCTAGCCTTCTAAAATTCAAGGAAACCAAATTCCTCTGCGTTACATTTCTTCGCCTTAAACATCTTCATTCTCGAACCAAGGACAAAAGATGGATTACCCCTTATGACGAATCGTTCCACCAACAAGCCACTCTATCCCTGAAGCCATCCGTCTGAAGCCACATATTCTCGAATCTGAAAGGAGTCCTCCCTTGCGCACCTCACCGCTATCCAACATAATAGGGACATGGTCAGATAGAGGCCTCGTCAAGGGAGATTGTAAGACTGAAGAAAAATGCTCCTCCCAGCTCGTGGACATTAAGAAACGGTCAATCCCAGGCATAGATAGGGGACTGCGACTCTGGTACACCAGGTGAAGTTCCCCTGGAAAGAGGAAGGTCTACTAACTCTATTTCGTCGATGAAGGAAGAGAACAAAGCTATAACTCTAGAAATGCCTCTGCACCTCAGCCTCTCATGCGGATAACGAATTACATTAAAGTCCCCACCCACACACTAAGGAACATCCCATCTAAAAGCAATAGCACTCAACTCATCCCAAAGGTCCTCTCTCCCCCCATCAGACACAGGCCCGTACACTCCTGAAAACGCCCAACAAAACCCGTCTTCCAGACACCAGAACATGCAAGTAAAGGAAAATCGGCCCTTCTCCTAGTCGACCTTCTGCACAGACCTACAATCCCACATCAACAGAATACCCCCTGCACTCCCTATTTTCGGTAAGAAACACCAACCCACCCACCTACCGCACCAAATGCTTCGTACGACAATATCTGAAATACACTCCATTTTTGTCTCCTAAAGGCAAACACCATCGGATCTCCAACTTCTCAGACATGACTTGATCCCAGATGTCTTTGCTACTGAGTTGAACCCCCTCACATTCCAACTCAAAATTTTGATTCTCATTGGCAAATGACCAAAGATCCCATCGTCCTCCTAGCACTACCCCCCTTCCTCCCCCTATAGTCATAGTTGATGGAATTATGAAGATTTCTAATCTTCCTATCCGACCTCCGTCTGTCAGGAATGTCTCTCATCTTGGAACTGCGACCCAAACCCTTCCCATGTCTTGCTTCCAATGCTCCGAATAAGGACAAGGCCTCCTCATATCCATCAAAAGAGCCTCCCAAAAGCTTGTTGTCTTCATTGATTTTTTTTCAAAACCCATTTTGACACCAGCGTAGGCTGGATAACCTCATCTAACAGCGGAGCATCACCTAAGTGGTCATACGGATCGAGCCTCCCCAAAGGAAGGCAATCCAACACATCAAAATGCAACCCTTCCCCGTCAACAACCACAACATCCTTAGAAATCAGAGACTCCTCTCTCAGCCTAAACCCATCAGCACAACTTCCTTGCACCAGCGGCTCAACCAGAGAGAACCCAACACTTACTGTCTCCAACGCCAAACATCCATGGTCCCCTTTATCAACAACAACAGGAGAAGGAATAGAGGGAGGAGAAAGACCCACCACCGGCGACTCTGGTACCCTAACCCAGCCTTCGTCCGTTGGGGTAGGGTCATAAGAACATTGTTTGACAGCCGCCACTCGAAGGACCCAGAGGCATCTCCATCGTTGATGCCCCCCGACTGAACAACACACGGTGACACACCGCATCTACTGTCCGACCCGCCTGAAGACTGTCCAACCCAGAGGGAACCCAACCCAAATTTCACGCCAGTATACTGACCCAATGAATGGCCCTCAACCAAAACTTGTTTCCCTTTTGAAATAGCCCGGCCCAACTTTTTGGGCTGTCCATTCTTTCTTGCAAACACAAAAGGCTTGGTTTTGTTGCTTATAAGGCCATTAGCCTGGACTTTACAACTTTTAGAATCAGTTGGCTCAGTCTGACCCCAAAACTTTTAGAATCAGTTGGCTCAGTCTGACCCCCTTAGTTGCACCGATATCTTGAACTAAAAGAAATGGGCTTGGAAGCAGGCCCACATCCCCCAAATGGAACTGCTTTTGCCCAGAACAAACCCCAGGCCTTTCAGAGCCTTCCATACAAATCTGACTGCCATAGTGTCACGGGACTAGGCTTGTGGTCTGGCAACGCACAACCTACACCACGTGTAGCGCTTGCCAAGTCTCGTTAGGCAAGCCCACCAAGCTCAATGCACCTCGCAAGCAAAGTTAGAAGTGCAAGAAGTCAACACAATGCATTGAAAATGGAAGATACAAGCAAAAAGTACATTACCATTCAAGAGCACAAAATGAAGCCTTTCATTAACCAAAAGAGAGAATTACAATGTTAGGGCAATGCACATGTGTGCTACAAAGAAATACCTAACTATAGGCAAAATATAAGTTTAGGGTAGGAAAGAGTGCTCACTTGAGTGATCCATCCCTATAATAGCATTCTGAGCCATTTTGACTTTGACATGAGGAAACATCAAAGTGTTTGAGGAGTCATAATGGCTCTTTAAAAAATGACTAAAATCAAAGAGAATCCATACAGACATGAGCTTTACATCACAAAATAGCTCTTGTTGTCTAGAACAAAAAGGCCCAGGGGTTGTGTTGCAAAATATGGACGGAAGTGTCAAAACATGTCGTGACAGTCAAACTGACAAGCTATAGGCGCGTTGGACAGTCATTGTGCGCACTGGCATAGGCGCTGGGCGCTGCTGACACAGGCGTAGGCGTGCGCGCAGGGATGGGTGCTGGCGCGAGCGCGTGGCTGGATGTGTTGCGCGTGGCTGGATGTGTTGCGCGCGGCCCTGGGGCGCGTGCACGCGAGGCGGGCGCGTGCGTGCGAGTCAGGCGCATGGTGCGCACGCGCGGGGCGTGCGGGTTGTCGTGCTGGCTGACCTCCTAGCATGCACCTGCGCTGCCTTGGCATGTTGCTGGGCGTTGGGCCTTTGCCTTGGCCGTCCATGGGGCCTTCTTGAGGCATCTTCACGCATCCTTGGGGCAATTCTTGGCCCACCACATGGGCACCCCTTGGGGATAATACAAGTTCATTAAGGCACTTGTTTGGGGCATCATAGGGCACCGGGAGGCAGCACATGACATATAGCCACGCGTCCCCCTCTTTGCTCGAGCATCCCTTCCAGTGCCTTCCTCCTCTCTCGAGAACATCCGTGGACCAGCATTCCCCAAACAACGCTGAAGCAGACCCGCCTTTTGACAGTAGCCAGAACCCTTCGTCAGACGTAAAACGGCATGACCCAATCCCAATTCTTGCGCCGTATTGGCATTCTGACGGCCTCCACCTAATCCCATTCACCTGTGAATTGAAGTTCCATGCACCTTCATCCTCACCGGCCAGCTCACTGCGTCAGGCTTCGAAACTAGCTCCCAGCGCCGACGATTGCTCACACAGGAAACCTTTTTCGACCCATAACCGCATCTCATAGCAAAAAACACCCATCCAACTTTTATTGCCGCCGGCACAAATCTCAGTTGTCACGAGAAGACTGGTTTTCAGTATCTCATTTTTTGCTTGTTAAGACACAAAATTAAGCTACCAATAGGACCGAATAAACAAAAGACAATAGAGAAATCAGAAAGAAGAAAACCATGGAGCAATGAAAAAGTTAAAACACAACGGAATGTTTTATATATCTATGAGGTTTTAGTATCAATTGCAGTTGAAACCAAGTGTTCAATTAGAACTAATAAATGAGAGGAAGTAATCATTCAATTGATCATCATTACCCCATCTTTATCACCATGTTGTCTCTCATCTTTATCATCTCCCTTAACATCTTTATCTGCACATATTACATTATTGCTTCGCTGGTCAAAATTATTGTGCTTGTCCTCTAGGTAAACTTCCTCATTTTGCTTGTGCTCATTAGGCTGCTTTATGTGATTCAATTTAGACCCGACCCAATCCAATTGAGCTGATTTGGTTCAGCCTTGATGGTATTCATCCTGGTTTGACACTGAAAAAGTTTATGAATGACACGGGTGGTCCTGTCTTGTTTTTTTTATTCTTTTTGTTTTATATTTGTGTGCGTGCGCCTGCACGTACAGGTGTGCATGCATGTCCTTGCACATGTGTGTGTGTGTGTTTTAATGGCTTGTATTTGGATTAACAGGTCAGGTAAATGGAACAAAAGTTAAGAGATTTTTCTACACAATGTCCAAGATTATACATAGCGAATATGACCTTTATAAGGTTTTCTATAGCTTATCAATGTTTTGTAGGCACGGCTTCATTGTATGGTTGTCTTACATTCGAGGATACAGTCTTTCTCCTGGTTCTTGTTGGTAGTACATGAGATTGCCGCAGCTATTGAATTGGAGTATTTAAATTTCGTGTTATGTTAAATGTTGTATATATAAAAATAGAAATTATATATAAATTGACCATCATTTCTTCTCTAAATGAGAATAATGACTATTTTGTCTGCTATGTGGGAACATACTATTTTTTTTAAGAATGATGTACCAAGCACATGTACTTTGTAGATAACCTTTTTAGTAAATTCCGCAAAGCCCAAGATATGGGTTTAGATAAACCCTACGAAGCATGGGTGCGGGTACGTGGTACGGTACGAGTATGGAGGTACGACGAAACTTGAAAAAATAGAATACAGGTATGATTAGAGTACGTCAAAAAAATTGATTTTTATAATTTTTTTAGTATTGCGTTATAGATATATGCCAAAATACAAAATTAATACAAAAGAAGTAGATTTTAGATCACAAAAAAAATAACATTACTTGCTAAAATCCAACATACCCAAATAAAAAATAAAAGTACATTCAATGTAGAAGGCACAAAGTCATAAAGGCACAAATATATTTGATATTTAACATACAAGAAGGTGGTGACGATCGCAGGTAAAAAATATTTGATATCTTCATGATGCTAGACAACTAGAGTTACAGGTTGACAAAAATATTTGATTTAAAAAAAAAATATGATGCAAGCCAGAGAGAACTTACAGGTTGGTCGTCGGTGGTGTCAACGATCGTTGTTGGTGTGGGAGGTTTAACAAACTTCGATCGCTATTGGCGTCGACAATTGCTGTCGGTGGCGTTGACGAGTTTCGCAAACTTTGATCAATGGTTGAGATTGGGAGGATTAGGCTGAAACCCTAGCGAGCGAGGAGCGCGAACCAGATTGTGCGTGTAGGGTTTTTTCTCCTATGTTTCTTCTGGAATATTCCTTTTAAGTTTTAAAGTTAAGTAAATAAAACATTTGTTCAACTTTGCATCCTTTTACTTTTAATAAATTGCACAAATGACAAAACGTACCCACCACGTACCCGAAACGTTCCCGGCCATTGAAAACGTACCCGGTACCTTTTCCAAGTACCCAGTACGTTTTTCTCCGTACAGGCGCCGTATCCGTACCCGGTGCGTGTACACGAATATTTTTGGAGTACCCGTGCTTCATAGGATAAACCAAATAGTAAATATTATCATCCCAATCCCGGCCCATATCCACATGCATCAAATGTACTTGACCATTACCTGCTCTTGAGCACTTTTAACCTTTTAAGGGATAGAATGATAAAGTTGACACCCATTTTGGTGCTTTTTGAATTTTTAAATGTTGCAGGATTAAAAGGCGCGAGGTGGAGATTTTGGACAGCATGAAGGATCCTGAGGGTTCAACTTCACGTGTAGATACGGAAGAAAGTTTAGGTGATGTTTTCGAGTTCTGTTGGATATGTAATGGGCAAACTTGTTATGTTTGATGACTATTTTTTCTTCTCCTGTTATTTTGTTGTAAACTCACAAAGATATGAATGTGATTGATTTTATTCAGCTCACAAAGATATGAATGAGCTGAATAATTGCTTGAGGAGGTTGATGGAGACCTGTTTTGGTCATTGAATAGGTTTTATCTTGTTTTATGTTAGAGTTAATGACATATTTGGTTCCTTAACTGTAGCCTTAGTTTTAAAATGGTCCCTAAACTTCACTTTGGCCTTGATTGGTGTGCAGGGTGAATCCGCAGGATGTAATGAGTCGGGTGGAAGCTTCACTGGGCTGCTCCAAGTCCGATATGGTGGACCTACAAAAGAGAGAAAAGTGAACTGGCCGGCGGGGTATGATCGGAATCCCCCTCCGACGATCGGATTAGTGTTGGTAAGCTGGGAAGAAGGAGAGGACAGAGCAAAGGCTTAGAGAGAGAAAATTAGGGTTTAGTGTGCTTGGGTTGCGTACCTCCTCCCCTCGTTTTATAGACTGTCAGTCCAGAATTATCGACACCAAATCTCGTAAGTCAACCTTGTGTCACTTTCATTTTTGGTAATGGCGGCGTCTGTGCCGCATTTATTGACAGGGCACGCTACTGCCGTGTCAGAGGCATGCAGAGCATTAATGAGCATTGATGGTCTGAACCTTGGCCGTACGAACCTCGGTCAGTGCCTTGGATGATGGCCGTCGTGCTTCTCATTGCCAAGGACGAGTGTCTTCGGTTCATACATCCTAACACTTGTTCCAAGCGGCCTTCAAAGCTGCTCATGGCCCCGACCGACCTTCTAGGTGATCGGCCAAGAGGTGTTCGCACTTGGGACAAACGTTCTGGGTATCATGTCGGGCCACTCCGAGTTCGTGTCGGGTCCCACTGCTCGTCCCACGGGGCCGGGCCCTCGTTACTTTGGCCTCCTTCATTTGCCCCCAGCTCTAGTGCTTCGGCTCAAAGTAATGGAGTTGTGCTTCTCGGTCAAGATGTGTCATGCAGGGGTTAACGATACACGGCCGACCCAATCGTCGGCCACAGCTTCGCCTCCTTCTCGGCCAGAGGCACGTGCTCGGCTCCACGCGTCGACACCCGGTTGGTTGACGATTGGAGCTTCTGTGCCACCATTAATGTACTGCGGTGCTGCTTGGGGTCCTGTGCCCGGATCCCACGTGTCGTCATCTGATTGGCCAACGACTGGTGTTTCTGACGCCGATGGGGCTCGAGGGTCAGACCATCATTTCTTCTGCCGTCTTCGCACATACGTGTCCTCCTAGGATTCGTCGACGGTTGGTGCTCCCGAGGAGCAATGATTCATTTGGAGATCGATCATTGGATGGTGTGCTCGGCAGTTGACGTGTAAAGCTCTAATTGGACCGTAGCTCGGCCTAGAAGTGACCGTTGGAGCGCCATTTCAAAATACGGGGCTCGGTTATGACGTGTCAGGCACTGATTGGTCCACGCCGGTTTGTCGTTTGGACGTAACGTCTCCCTGACGTTTGGGATGACGTCGTCTCGTCTTCTCAGGGCTCTATAAAAAGCCTCCCTCTCTTCTTTCTCATACTTTCGCCATTTGAAGCTCTGGTGCTCTCACTCACTCTGCAAGCCCTTCGGCCCAAGACTTCCCAGCGCTGATGCCTGTTGCTCATTGCCGCCGACAGCTTTTGTCTCCTCCATCGTCGTCGTCGTCTTCGTCCGTTCAGTAAGTCCTTTCATCGTATTTCTTCGTTCTTGCTCGTCATATCCCTTTTCTCCCTTTTGACTCGAGTGTAATACCTCCCCTAAGGTTTAGTTTGTTCATTCTCTGTACTGCCCCATTTTTGGGCTCTTCCCTTTTTCGTTTGTTTTACCCCGAGATTTTTGTTTGAAATCGCTGTTCACTGTCACCGTTTTGCGTTTTGTTCCCGTTTAGTAGCTATTTCTGGATTTTGGTCTGTGACTCGTCATTCATTTCGTCTATCGCCTGTGCTTGGTTCTGTCATCTGAGCTCGGCGATTTTTTTATTTTTTTGTCTTATTGGTCGTGCTCCTTTACCATCGTCATGGGTCGGTTCAGGACATGCGTTCTTGAACCTCGGCAATGGCTAAGTTTCGAAGTACCTACAATATCCCCGACGACGTCGGCCTCGAACTGTACGACGAGGAATCGGAGAAGGTTCAGTGCTCCTTTGCCCATGTGGCCTTCCCCATAGTCTCCATCGTAGAGGGGGGAGTTCGGTTCCCTCTCAATCCTCTTCTTCGGCGCATACTGGCCGAGTGTAGACTCTGCCCGTACCAAGTGTCAATAAATTTCTTCCGAATCGTCATGGGGGTGGTTGAGATCAATAGCCGCCTCGGCATTGAGCTTGATATCCCCGAGATCTCCATCGTAGAGGGGGGAGTTCGGTTCCCTCTCAATCCACTTCTTCGGCGCATACTGGCCGAGTGTAGACTCTTCCCGTACCAAGTGTCCATAAATTTCTTCCGAATCGTCATGGGGGTGGTTGAGATCAATAGCCGCCTCGGCATTGAGCTTGATATTCCCGAGATCTTTGCTTGTTACACCCTCGGTCACACCAAGGATCTCAGCATGCATTACATCCGCCTCTGAGATCGATCGAGGGAGATCGTTACCGACCTGCCAGACTCGGATAAGAGTGCTGATGACTTCTTACTCGTAAGCGGGAATTTCGAGTACGGCCCGGACGAGCAAGGACGGTGTGTGCCGAGGTTCGGTTGTATACCAGGTCGGCTCTGTCTTATGCCCTTTTTCCTTTTGCTCTCGTACTCCCTTGGCCGTAGCAGATATTATTTGGCTTGTCCTGACTTAGGTTGCTCCTTTTTGTGCAGACTCTGATCTCCCTTCTCGCAAGAAGAAGCTCGGCAGGTCGATTCTTGTTGATCAAGCTCTTACTCTTCGGCGCCGAGACGCCCCTCATTTACTACGGTACGAACCGTCCTACACCCACACATTAGTCAAGCGGCTCCGCGCGAGCTCCTCCTCTTCCTCAAGCATGCCGAGACTCCCAAAGAACTTCAACCTGTTGTCCGCGATGCTCGGCGTTCCTGCCCCTGGGACACCAGGCTCCACCAGCCGAACGCCTCCACGACCCCAGGGATCGGCACCTCGCGCACCTGCCCCTGTTCCCCCAGCGCCCCAAGACGACAATGTCACGGATTCGTGTTCGAAATCGATGACTCTCAGCTGAAGGTTCTCGACACTTGGTTAGTGATTCAATTGCGAGTATCAAGCAGCATTGGCCGAACTGAAGAATCCTCGACAGAGGATGACGAACACCCGGCTTATTTATATAGTCAAAATTATTCCGAAGTACATGGCCGATAATCAACGTTCTCGGTGCAAGACAATCACCACTTGGCTTATTTATTTGGTCGAAATTATTTCCAATACATGGCCGATAATCAACGTTTTCGGTGTAAGATTACGAACCCTTGGCTTATTTATTTGATCACAACCATTCGATGGAAGACAACCGAAGTTCAATGCTCTCAGCAATATTATCATTTACACGTATACAATAGGCACGAAGGAAGAAACAAAGAAGGGGTAGAAGCACACATCTCGGTAAAAAATAGTACGGCTGCATTAAACAAAATGCCATTCCCGGAGGCTACAAAAGGAGAGTCGGCCTTACAGCTTAAATGGCCGGACTCTGAAATTACATAAAACAAGAAAAACAAAAAATATATGCAAATGAAAGAAAAGGTTCAGGCAGTGGCATCCTCGGCGCGGAGATCTGGGATGGCCTCAACCCCTGCATCAGGAGCCAAGGCCAGCTCGTGCACAGGTGGAGGAGCGTCGGCAAGGGAGACGACCTGCTCGCCTGGAGGCTCAACAAAAATGTCGTCCGGTGCAGCAGAAAGCTCGGCGACCGTGCTGGGAACCTCGGTCCACAACAGCGAGCTCTCGTCCACATTTAGCCTCGCCATAGCCGCCGTCCAACCCTCTTTTCGGCTAATCTGGGTCAGGACAGCCTTTGCCTCGTTGACCTAGCCGACAACCTACTGAATCTCGGCGTCATAGTTGACCTACCAGGCTTCGTCTTCTCTTTCCACCTGGGTGGCCTCCATGTCTGCCTGGACCTGCTTGAGGGTCTCTAGCTCGGCCAGTGACAGCTTCATCGAATCCACGGTCGACTCGACCTTCGCGAGAACCTCGGCCATCTCAAATTCCGTAGCACGTGCGGCAGCGAGATCTTCAAGGGTTTTCCAAAGCTTGTCCTCTGTGTTCTACACCTCGGTTATCCGTTGTTCAAGGGCACCCACCGCCTCGGTTCTGGCCTTCTCGGTCACAATCAGCTGTGTCTTGATATCCCCAAAATGGCCGAGCAAGACGTGGAGGTCCTGCAAACTCTGCACAAAAGAAGGATCAACAAGAAAGGCACAGGGGTTTAAAAGTGGAATGACGGAAGGAAAGAGTGTACGAAAAAGTGGAGAACCATTACCTGAATGCCGGCATGAATAGCCGAGCTAAAGAGCAGACCATCACTTTTAGGGACCCGGGCCTCTAGATCCTGGGAGAGGAGCACGACCTTTGATAAGGCATAGGACAGCGTCGGAGTATTGGCCGATGACATTTACGTCGTAATTGGATGGCCGTCGTGAAACAACCTCAGTGCTCAAACGCTGGGGACGTCATCATCTGGCACGACGAATGGCTCTTTGCCGTGCCGAGCGGGCACGACCTCCGACTAACCCTCAGTCGCTTCCTTCTCGCCAAGGGGACCGTGTCCTCGGTATCAGCCGAACACAAATTCGTAACATTGTCGTCTTGGGATGCTGGGGGAACGGGGGCAGGTGCGCGACGTACCGATCCCTGGGGTCGAGGAGGCATCCAGCTGGTGGAGCCCGGTGCCCTAGGGGCAGGAACGCCAAGCACCGCAGAAATAAGGTTTAATTTTTTTGGGAGTCTCGACATGCTTGAGGAAGAGGAGGAGCTCGCACGGAGCTGCTTCGCTAATGTGTGGGTGTAGGACGGTTCGTACCGTAGTAAATGAGGGGCGTCTCAGCGCCAAAGAGTAAGAGCTTGATCAATAAGGATCGACCTGTCGAGCTTCTTCTTGCGAGAAGGGAGATCAGGGTCTGCACAAAAAGGAGCAACCTAAGTCAGGACAATCCAAATAATATCTACTACGGCCAAGGGAGTATGAGAGCAAAAAGAAAAAGGGCATAAGGCGGAGCCGACCTGGTATTCCACCGAACCTCGGCACACACCGTCCTTGCTCGTCCTGGCCGTATTCAAAAATCCCGCTTATGAGTAAGAAGTCATTAGCACTCTTATCCGAGTCTGGCAGGTCAGTAACGAGCTCCCTCGACCAATCTCGGAGGTGGAGGTAATGCGTGCTAAGATCCTTGGTGTGACCGAGGGTGTAACAAGCAAAGATCTCAGGGATATCGAGCTCAATGCCGGGGCGACTATTGATCTCAACCACCCCCATGATGATTTGAAAGAAATTTATTGACACTTGGTATGGGCAGAGTCTACACTCAGCCAGTATGCGCCGAAGAAGATGATTGAGAGGGAACCAAACTCCCCCCTTTACGATGGAGACTATGGGGAAGGCCACATGGGCAAAGGAGCATAGAACCTTCTCCGATTCCTCGTCGTACAGTTCGAGGCCAACGTCATCGGGGATATTGTAGGTACTTTGAAACTCGGCCATTGCCGAGGTTGAAGAACACATGCTCCTAAATCGACCCATGACAACGGTAAAGGAGAACGACCAATAAGACAAAAAATAATAAAATCGCCGAGCTCAGATGACAGAACCGAGCACAGCTTATAGATGAAATGAAGGACGAGTCACAGAACAAAACCCAAAAATAGCTACTAAACATGAACAAAATGCAAAACAGTGACAGTGAACAGCGATTTCAAACAAAGATCTCGGGGTAAAACAAGCGAAAAAAGGAAGAGCCCAGAAACAGGGCAGTACAGAGAATGAACAAACTAAACGCTAGGGGAGGTATTACACTCGAGTCAAAAGGGAGAAGAGGGATATGATGAGCAAGAACAAAGAAATACGATGAAAGGACTTACTGAACGGACAAAGACGACGACGACGACGATGGAGGAGACAAAAGCTATCGGCGGCGATGAGCAACAGGCACCAGCATTGGGAAGTCTTGGGACGAAGGGCTTGCAGAGAGAGTGAGAGCACCAGAGCTTCAAATGGCGAAAGTATGAGAAAGAAGAGAGGGAGGCTTTTTATAGAGCCGTGAGAAGACGAGATGACGTCATCCCAAATGTCAGGGAGACGTTACGTCCAAATGACAAACCAGCGTGGACCAATTAGTGCCTGACACGTCATGACCGAGCCCCGTATTTTGAAATGGCTCTCCAACAGTCACTTCTGGGCCGAGCTATGGTCTAATGAGAGCTTTACACGTCAACTGCCGAGCACACCATCCAATGGATGAGCCCCAAAGGAATCGTTGCTCCTCGGGAGCACCAACCGTCGATGAATCCTAGGAGGACACGTATGTGCAAAGGCGGCAGAAGAAATGATGGTCTGACCCTTGAGCCTCATCGGCGTCAAAAATGCCAGTCGTCGGCCAATCAGACGACGACACGTGGGATCTGGACATAGGACCCCAAGCAGTGCCGCAAAACATTAATGGTGGCACATAAGTGCCAATCGTCAACCAACCGGGTGTCGACGTGTGGAGCCGAGCACGTGCCTCTGGCCGAGAAGAAGGCAAAGCTGTGGTCGACGATTGGGTTGGCCATACATCGTTAACCCTTGCATGACACATCGTGACCGAGAAGCACAACTCCATTACTTCGAGCCGAAGCACTAGAGTTTGGGGCAATGAAGGAGGCCGAAGTAGCGAGGACCCAGCCCCGTGGGACGAGTAGTGGGACTCGACCCAAGCTCGGAGTGGCCTGGCTCGGTACCCAGAATGTTTGTCCCTAGGGTGAACACCTCTTCGCCGATCACCTAGAAGGTTGGTCGGGGCCATTAGCAGCTTTGAATGCTGCTTGGAACAAGTGTTAGGATGTATGAACTGAAGACACTCGTCCTCGGTGATGAGAAGCACGGAAGCAATCATCCAAGGCACTGATCGAGGTCCGTACGGCCAAGGTTCAGACCATTAATGCTCATTAATGCTCTGCATGCCTCTGACACGGTGGTAGCGTGCCTTGTCAATAAATGCAGCGCATACGCCGCCATTACCAAAAATGGAGGTGACACAAGGTTGACTTATGAGATTTGGTGTCGATAATTCTGAACTGACAGTCTATAAAATGAGGGGAGGAGACACAAAGGAGGTACGCATCCCATGCACACAGAACCCTAACTTTCTCTTTATCTTCTCCTTCCTCTCAATTTACTAGCACTAACTCAATCGTCGGAGGGAGTTTCCGGCCACACCCCGCCGGCTAGTTTTTTTTTTGGATAATTAAAAATGAATAGAAGAGCAAAAAATTACAGATTTACAAGGGGCATACCCCAGGAAAACAGAGAACCAAAAAACAACCAAAGACCAACAAAACAACAACTAACAGGCAACAACACCACCACGAAACAACAAAAGGCACTAGGAAGCAGAATCCTAGAAACCACAGCAGCAACTCCTAGTAGCAGAAGGAAACACAACAAAAGGAAGCCAAACAGAGCTGCCCCATGTAAACACCCGAGGCCTGAAGCAGAACAGCAAGCAGCAATAGCACTGCAGCAAGGAGCACCAGCAGAAAAGGCAGCAACAGAGCTGAGCAACAAAGCTGAGAAGAACAATAAAGCGCTACCAGCAGAGGAGCAGAATTCTCACAACAGAATGAACCAACCAAAAAACCAGAAGGAGCAGCAGCCAATGCGGCAATTAACAGAGCGGAACAAAACAGCTTCAATCGGGACAGAATCAGCCTACAGCAGCACCACAAGGACACCCACCAATACAAACCGAAAGAACAAAAGCTAACCACAACAACACAACACAACAAGAACAAAAAAATAGAAGTACCAAGCAGCCAAAATAGATGCCACAACACGGCAGCAGCAGAACGATGGACCCAAGCCGCCGATACACACCTCACCAAGCCTTAGCTCTTTTACGCCTGGGCCTGGTCCAACAGCTGAAAACCAAAATGAA
>JAUTBS010406962.1:0-16977 GCA_032361285.1 Aequorea victoria | reverse complement strand
GTTGGATGGTTGTCGTTAGAATAACCCTAAATATTATATGTATGTCTCTTAACGAACCGAATTTTCGGGGCGTTACACAATTCCTACTCAAAATAGGTCTAACCATTTTTATCAAAAACCGTGTCCAAATTCGTCTCTATTTAGGAGAATCACAATTACTCAAAATTTGTCCAAATTCATCTCTTAGTTTAAGTTATCTATTCCTTCTATATGCTTTCTATTATCTTCTTTCTTGATTTATGTTTCATGAACATGGAGGAAGGAATGAAGAAATGAAAGGTCTACCTTATTCTTCTTTATCATTCTTCTTCTTCCTCTTCTCTCTATCTCTCTCTGCCAAAAATTTCATTAGGGGGGACGTGTGAGACTTTCCCCTTTATATAGCCATGAGAATTGGTATCAAATGTCATTTTTACCATTCATTTAGTTACATTTGAACTTCCTAGTTAGCTACCTTGGTTCCATTCCAACTAGAATGAATTTGGTTTGGTTAGAATAGAACTAAAACTTGGAATCAATGATAAGTTAAGACATGCTTAGCTTAGTTAATCCATTTCTTAATTTTTAATATCTTTCATGTCTTCTTTTTTTAAATTTTAAGAGACAAAATGTCCCATCACCCCGCTCTCCTTGAAGAGTGGCCAAAATCCCTCCACACACACACACACACACACACATATATATATATATATAGTATTATATTTATTTATTATTTAAAATAATACATGGGCCATTTTTTCTTAAATTCTATTTTGGATCAATCTTTGATTTGGACCTAATTCTTATTCTTTGGGACTATAATTAGAGATTTGGGCTCAATTATATTTATATGTTGAGCTTACCAAATTTTTTGTCACAAAATCTTAATTAAATTATCTTTTAAGTTTTAATTAATCTTAGGCCTCTTTAAGCGTCTTTTCAACCTTTTAATCTTAGGCCTCTCATAACTTGGACTGGATTTTGTTTATTTGGCCTATTTTTTAATTTTTAATAATAATTTGGGCCTTAGCTTAATATCACAGACCGCTAGCTTTCGTGGCACTAGAAGCATGAAGAATGCTAGCACAAGTTGAAGGAGGCTCGTGGAATGTTCTAGGTTGTCCTGGAAGGATCCAGAACTTGAAAAAATCTTAAAGACGCTAAAGTGTTTTGGAGGAGTCCAGAATATTCCAAATATCCTAGAAGATCTTAGAAGGTTGGAGAAAGCCTTACCATGTCCTAGAATACTATGGAGAATTCTAGAATATGGAGAAAGAGTTTGAGAATTTAGATATTTCTAGAAAATATTCTAGAGAGATAATTGTAACCCTTGAATCAAGTTGATCATAGTCATCCACTAAGAAAGTGGATGCCTATATAAGGGTGAAATGTCTCATTTGTAACACAACAAGTATTTGGATACTTGAAGTGAAAGAAGTCTAGTGATAGAGTGTTCAACTGTGAACTTGTGAACTTGTCAACACTTGAGAGGAGTGAAAGCCTTGTGAAGTCATTTGTACATTCATTCTTTATATAGTGAAATCTCCTTACTCCAAAAGGTGCATCTTGTGTGAGTGTGAGAGGTGAGCTCTTAAGTTTGAATAAGAGTGAGGCTGACACTCCAAGACCTTAGTAAGGTTGTTTAAGAGAGAAATGATAACTTAAACATTTGAGGGTTCACTGCCTAAGTGACGTATGGAGCGCAAATGAGGTAAAAAAAATTAGCCCGTGACAGTTGGTATTAGAGCAAAGATTGTGAGATGGCGTAACTTTGAGGAAGGTATACATGGCTACTTCAGGTGATGAAGTAGCTTTGGGTATAACTATTCCAAAGAGAAAGGAGACATCAAAAGATGTGATCGCAATGATTTACACACGGATAGACAAGCTTGAGGAGATCGTGGTAGAGCATCTTACTAAGCTTGAGGAGGCACTAGTTGGGTCTCATAAGTCTAAGACCAGTGCTGGTGATTTCTACTCCTATTTTGCTTATCTAATATCCAGGGTGGAGGAACTCGAAGAGAAGGTTCACTCATTCGAGGAACGGATGAACCCATCCCTAACAAAAGCGGGAAAGGGTGATCATGTCTAAATAGAGACCTTTGATATGAGAGTGGCTAGCTTGGAGTTAGAGTTAGAGTTATGCAAGAAGGTGATCATTGTTGGAGAAGGCACTGGGTTGATCGTCTAAACAAAGAAGGTTCGTGCTCCTGAATCCAAGAGTTATGATGGTGCAAGAGATGCTCGCAAGATACACAACTTTATTTGGAGTGTAGGGTAGTACTTTGACAATAACATCAATGATGAGGACTAAAAAGTACAGACTGCCACCATGTACCTTACTGATATGGCAATTTTATGGTGGAGGAGACGTCATACCGATATGGAAAAGGGGTTGTGCATGATAAAAACTTGGGTAAGGCTCAAAAGGGAACTAAAGAAGTATTTCTACCCTAAGAATGTTGAGTTCCTAACATACAGAATACTCTGGAAGCTGAGGCATGATGGGTCATTAAGAGAATATGTGAAGGAATACTCTGCATAACTGTTGGAGATCCCTGACATGGCTGCAAGGAAGGCATTATTTTGCTTCCTAGATGGCTTACAACCTTGGGCAGCGCGGCGTGAGAGTTGCAGAGTCGTGGGATGAAAGAACATGCGACAGCCTTGGCAGAAGCAAAGAAGTTTGAAGACTTCAAAGCATCAGGAAAGCTTCAGGGAGTAAGAAGGGATAACCATGCCAAGGGTAGAGAAGCCCAACATCCAAATAAGATCAGTAGTGGAAGATCGTCCCCAATAACCACAGATGACGAGCATCATGAGAGAGAGTCCCGAAAGGAGAAGAACGAACAGAACAAAGGGCGGCGGTCCACAGAGAAGCATGAAGCTGGGAAAAAGGGAGTACAATGCTTCATATGCAATGGACCACAGTTGGTGAGACATTGTCCACAAAGGAAGGAGTTATGTTCTATACAAAGGAAGTCATATAGGGGCTCCGACACTGAAAGTGTTTCAGAGGAGGAAACACAACTTGGGAGTGTTCAACTTCTTGGGTTAATCACTAAGAAGAATAACAAGAAGTATGAGCCTAGAAGCATAAAAAATAAACATGTGTTATATGCAGAGGTGAGGGTGAATAGAGTGCCCTCCGCAGCGTTAATCGACACTGGAGCCACCCACAACTTTATCGGTGTTGAGGAGGCAAAAATGCTAGGTTTGAAGATGAAACCTAGTCTAAGTCAATGAATACATAAGCCAAACCAATCCATGGAGTTGTGAGGAGTGATGACATATCCATTGGGAGCTATTCTAGACAGATAAAGTTCTCAGTAATCGAGCTAGATGGCCACGCCATGATACTTGGAATGGACTTTATGCAAAAGATCAATGCAATACATGTCCCGCATATGGAAACGATGCTCTTACTATTAGGAGAGATTCCATGTAGTGTCCCATTGGTGGCGAGGACTCGGCTACTCAAGATAATGTCACTTGCAGTAAAGGAAGTAGCACAGTGAAAGCAATGATGTGGATGAGGCTTCATCAAACTCTAGCGACTCGAAAGGACGAAGGTCCTACAGTGAGGTGGTACACGGAATTACCATGGCGTGACGAGGGCATCACGAGAATGGGTGGGGGAGAGTGTCATGGACTGCTAACTTGCGTGGCACTGGAAGCATGGAGAAGGTTAGCACAAGTCGGAGGAGGCTCGCAGAAGGTTTTAGATCGTCTTGGAAGGGTCCAAAACTTGGAAGAACCTTGAAGACTTAAGAGTGTTTTGAAAAAGTTTGGAATGTTCCAGAATATCTTGGAAGATCCAAGAAGACCTTACAAGGTTGGATAAGACTTTACTATGTTCTAGAATAATATGGAAAATTCTAGAACATGGGAAAAGAGTTTAGAAGTTTAAATATTTCTAGGGAATATTCTAGAGAGAGACTTGTAGCCCTTGAATCAAGTTGATCCTAGCCATCCATTGAGGACGTGGATGCCTATATAAGCGTGGAATGTCTAATTTATAACACAACAAGTATTTGGATACTTTAAGTGAGAGAGCTCTAGTGATAGAGTGTTCAACTGTGAGCATGTGATTTTGTCAACGCTTGTGAGCTTTCGTACACTCATTCTTTGTATGTTGAAGTTTTTTAACTCTAAAAGGTGCATCTTGTGTGAGTGTGGGAGGTGAACTTCTAAGGTTGGATAAGAGTGAGGCTGACACTCCAAGGCCTTGGTAAGGTTGTTCAAGAGAGAAAGGTTGACTTAGGCATTTGAGGGTGCACTGTCTAAGTGTTGCATGAGGTGCAAGTGAGGCAAAAAATCTTGGCCCATGATAGTTGGTATTAGAGTGAAGGTTGCGAGAGGGCGTAAACTTGAGAAAGGTATACATGGCTACTTTAGGTGATGAAGCAGCTTTTAGTGCAGGTATTCCAAGGGAAGGAAGACACCAAAAGATGCGATCGCAAGGATTGAGACACGGATAGACAAGCTTGAGGAAATTGTGGCAGATCAGCTTACTAAGCTTGAGGAGGCAGTAGTTGGCCTTGGTAAGTTTAAGACCCGTGTTGGTGATTTCTACTCCTATTTTTCTAGTCTAATATCCAGGGTGGAGGAACTCGAAGAGAAGGTTGACTCCTTCGAGGAATGCATGAACCCATCCCTAACCGAAGTGGAAAAGGATGACCATGTCCAAATGGAGACCCTTAAGATGAGAGTGGCTAGCTTAGAGTTGGAGTTAGAGTTATGCAAGAAGGTGATCGTTGATGGTAAATGCACTAGGTTGACCGTCCAGAAGAATAAGGTTCGTGCTCTTGAACCCAAGAGTTATGATGGTGCAAGAGATGCCCGCGAGATTGACAACTTTATTTGGAGCATGGAGCGGCACTTTGACAATGTCAACACCGATAATGACGATGAGAAGGTACAGATTACCACCATGTACCTCATTCACACGGCTATGCTATGGTGAAGATGCCATGCCGATATGGAAAAGGGGATGTGCACAATAGAAACTTGGGTATGGCTCAAAAGGGAATTAAAGAAGCAGTTCTACCCTGAGGCATGATGGGTCGTTAAGGGAGTATGTGAAGAAATATTATGCACTGCTGTTGGAGATCCCCGACATGATCGAGAGAGAGGCATTATTTAGCTTTCTAAAGGCTTACAACCTTGGGCAGTGCGGGAGTTGCCCAAGATTTCAATTATTGATCATGATTAATCAAGCCTGATTAAATAATACTAAGATTTCAATGTCTACATATACAAATTGAAAAAATAAAAATATTATTTATTTATTTTTCTGCTAGCAAATTTGTATGTGCGTAAAGACACTAGTCCTGTATGGACAAACATACTTTTTGATTTATTGACTTATAAGTTAAGCAATAAGTAAGTGTCGTTTGTCTTATCATATAAGCCAAAAAATAAATTATTATTTTTAAACACTTAGGGTGTGTTTGGTTGGGGTACTATCTCAATAGAATAGAACTAACAATTTGTAATCTCTTATAATCCTTCGTTTGGTTTGAGAAATGAGAAGAGGGCTAAACAAACCCAATAGTGATTTAAATCCTCCAATGTAGGACTATTTTAATCCCATCTAAGAGGTGAATTTATTAAAACCGAGATTGTGATGGGGTATGATAACTCGTTAAAAGACTTATTTTCTCCCAAAATATTATTTTGTGATTTGTATTTTGCAGAATTGTTGTTTTTTATTTTTTGGGTAGATACATTTTGATGGGCAGTGGTAAGGATAAAAAAGATATTTTTTGGTGGATACATTTTGATGGGCAACTGTATGGATAAAATATTTTTTATTTTTTGATGGTACATTTTGTTTTCTTTGTTTACTTTTAATTTATCATTTGCATGACATTTTAAGAATTTTTTTGGTGGATAAATTTAAGAATGTTCATAAGATTATTTATGTACATTACACAATTTAATCCTACTAAAATCATGTCAAACCAAACAGCATACTATTTATTCTTAAGTTATCATACTCTCAACCAAACATCATTCGGTATAAAAAAAATATTACACTAATAATTTAATCCATAATACTCCAGGTACTAATAATTCGAATACACTAATTAATTATAAAATAGTCATTCAACCAAACGAGTATTTACTATCTTATTTAAGACAATTATCATGAATATAACTAGCTTATTTTACAATAAATAACTAAGACAACAAGTAATTAGCCCAAACGGAGCCACTATGGAACATAATTTTGTTTTTTGTCATTTTACACCATTATTGTACTACCACCATCACTATGCCACTATCGTCATATTTTGTTTATTTTTATTTTTAGTGAATGTTTTTAATATTTAGTCAAGAAAATTACTTTTATGATGCCATTCAACACGAATGGGAAAAATAAAAATTTGTGCCCTAAATATTAAAAAAAAACAATTCAAATTATGTACTTTAATCCCAAATGGAGCCCAAGCAAAAGTTGGCTATCAAAAGATAAATGTTATTCCACTTGCCGTAGTTGTGCAAAATGAGGAAAATAGTATTCATAATGCACAACGCATGTGTAATATCAGTAAAATTAGTGACAAGTCAATCAATTCTAATAAGATTTAGGTTTCCTTCCCATCAAAAGATTTTTGTTTCCATCTGCTCTAAAAGATACCATAATCGTTGGATCCACTCCTTTTTTTTTCGGGGTAAATTATTGGATCCACTCTTACCCCCTAGCTTGGGTTAGAGCAACAATTTTTCGCTGCATTTTTTCTGTTTCTGACTACATTATAAGCCGTTCAATCATGTTCAAAATTCAAAATATATAAATCTTAAAATATTATTCAATAATGTTTAATGCATCTGATGAGTATAAGCTGATCAGTCCGCTGCGTTCGACCGAGACAAAAATCGACAGATATTCTAAAATCGATCGACCAACTAAAGAAATAAACAACAGAAACTACCGATAATTAAAATCACCATTCTAGCTTTCCAGGAACATGATATCAGGCCAATCATACCGATCAACCCACGGTGCACTCGAGAAATATCCGAAAAAATATACTCGGTCAGACTATATACTCGGTCAGTCGGTCAAGACGACCGAGTCAACAATAATAAAGGAAGCTCCGTAATCAACGCCAACGATCTCTCCCAAGATCACCTCAGTAACCGTCCCAACGGTAAATCAGGGATCAAGTCTTATCTCATATCCCGAGGATCACGCTTTGATCAGCAAGATCAGGAATGTAATATTTGCGTATCTCGAGGATCACGCCAGGAGGCGCCGAATCAGGAATTGACATCTACCGAATCCCGAAATTCGCGACCTTACTCCTCTATATATAGCTACCGCCTATACTTTCCAAAGGTACGACATTCATATTTATTCTCCATACAGTCTTGCACTTCTACTTTCAGTTCTATAAATTATAGTTCAACATTATTGCCTCTCCGCTAACTTAATTATCAGAGGATCTTAGGCCGGTACTCCACCGGTGCCTAAATTCTAATATTTTACAGGTCATTGCCGATCTCGAGGAGTCATTTGGATTCAAGAACCAATATTTGATGTCGTTTGTGGGAAAAAACAATTTATCGTTTCACACCCTCTAATCGATTATTTGTAATCTTAATGGTTGATACAAGATCGATGGCTTCTAAAGGAAACCGCAACTAAAATAACCCTCAAGGGAAAAAACAATCCAACATCGAGCAGCAGCCAAAGGACCTGACCCAACTGATTCAGGGTCTGGTTCACCAAAACGAAGCCATTAACCAAAGGCCTGATGAACAAGCGAGGTTTTTACCTCCTCCTCCTCCTCCTCCTTTAGCTCCCCATGGCGAAGGAAGGCCTGTGGTCATCCCTCAACCACTCAGTGCACAATCGAATGAACAACGGTGAACCCGAAAGGAAGACAACCCAGGTGGCAATAAGGAAGTTGCCGAAAGCAGGGCCCATATCCATGGTAGGAAATTAGCCCCGAAGTAAGATGAAGGCAATCAGCTCGACCAAACGGAGGTCTCAACTGCCATTGAGGCCGAGCTGAACAAGGTCAAGAATCAGCTCTACAACGTAATGGAGGTAATGAAGGGCAAAATAGTGGTGGGGGTGGACGAGCTGGTATAGAGGAGGGACCTACCATTCTCACCAGCGATCATGGTCAAACCCCTACCATCTAAGTTTAAAATGTCACAGATAGAGGCCTTTGATGGCCTGAAAGACCCCTTAGACCATCTGGAAATATACGAGGCCTACATGCACCTGCATCTAGTACCAGACAAAATCATGTGCCGAGCATTCTTGACCACTCTGAAGGGATCAACTCACGTATAGTTCAGCAAATTGAAGAGTGGTTCCATCACCACATTCACCCAGTTAAGTAAGTTTTTCGTGTGACACTTCATTGGCGGTCAGTGACACCTGAGGACGGGCATATACCTCCTCAATATCAAGCAAGGAAAGACTGAGACCCTACGTCATTACGTGACTCGGTTCAATGTCGAAGCTTTGAAGATGAATGACATTGATGACAATGTGGCACTAACGGCGTTCATAAACGGCCTCCAGCCAATAGAATTCCTCTTCTCGTTGGCAAAGGCACCTTCGACCAGTATGGTCGAGCTCATTGTCAAAGCACAGAAGCACGTGAATGTCGAGAACGCGATGAACGCCAAAGAAGATAGGTCCACAGAACCGAGTAAGAAGGGTGATTGAGGGGAAAAGAACCACTAAAGAAAGAAAGATGAACCAGACCTATTAAGGTCGTCTCGAGGCTCTAACTGGCAATAACACAATCAGGCTAATTCCAAACGGCCCCAGATACCAATCAGTCGGTTCAAAAAATACACTTCACTGAATACTCCCATTGGCCAGGTGCTCCTGCAGATCAGGGATGATCCCGAGCTGCATTGGCCAAAAAAGATAAAGACGCAGCCCAGCCAGCGCAACCCAGATAAGTATTTTTGGTTCCATAAAGACCATGGCCATAACACAGAGGACTATTTTGACCTAAAAGAGCAAATTGAAGCGTTAATCTAAAGGGGACGAATGAATAGATTCCTGGTTACTCAATAGAATGGGGAGGAGCCCAGAGTTCAGCAAGATAGACCTCCCCCAGCCAATAAAGATAGAGATGGAAATCTTATAGGAGAAGTCTTAGTTATCTTTGGCGAGTTCGTTGGTGGGGAAAAAGGTAGCTCATCTAGGAAGGCTCATTCCATAAGGTTGAGGACTGAGGGGCCGAGCGAGGAAGTCATAACCTTTTCAGATCTCGATACTCAGGGAGTCCAATAACCCCACGATGACCCCTAGTCTTCACCATGGTTATTGTCAACTACAAGGCACGTAGAATTTTGGTTGAGAATGGCAGTTCAGCTAACATCCTGTTCTTGAATGCCTTCAATCAACTCAACATAGGCTGAGAGAAGTTGTACCCATTCAAGTCACCTCTAGTTGATTTCACTAGAGAAAAGGTCCATCCTCTAGGGTCGATCGAACTTCACCTAACGGTCGGCTCTAACCCCAAGAAGACAACAAAAATGATCAATTTCCTAGTAGTGGACTGCCCATCAGCCTACAATGTGATTCTATGGAGAACAGCCTTTAACCAGCTGAAAGAAGTCACGTTAACCTACCATCTCATGATTAAGTACCTGACTGAGCACAGAGTGGAAGAACTCTGAGCTGGCCAGACTACAGCCCGGAAGTGCTATGCCACCTCTCTCAGAGAGCCAAATCCAAAAGAAACAATGACTCTCGACGCTGCCAAAGTTAGAGATGAAAACTTCGTCCAGAGGGGAGAAATAGTGAAGGATCTAATCAAAGTGAGTATAAAGAAGATCAAGCCTGATCGATAAGTCAAAATCATCTCAACTCTTCCCCCTAATTTCCAGGCAGAGCTGATCCAATTTTTGAAGAGGCATCGGTCCATATTTGCATTGACGCGTGAAGATATGATAGGAATCAGTCTAGAGGTTGTCATGCATCATTTATGTGTTGATCGGCTCCACAAGCCAATTAAACAGTAGTAAAAAAATCTTTGCCAAGAAAAGGAATGATGTCATAGTAATCGAGGTCGACAAACTACTAAAGGCAGGGTTCATTCGGGAGGTACGTTATCTATATTGGCTAGCCAACGTGGTTCTAGTAAAGAAATCAAATGGCAAGTGGAGAATGTGCATGAACTTCACAGACCTGAACAAAGCTTGTCCAAAGGACAACTATCCTCTCTCCAGGATTGATCAGTCGGTGGATTTGACCAACGGCCATGACCTTCTCAACTTCATGAACGCATTCTTCGAATACAACCAGATCCTCATGAACGAGTCCGATCAAGAAAAGACCTCTTTCATCACAAACCGGGGCATCTACTGTTACCAGGTAATGCCTTTTGTCCTTAAGAATGCTGGGGCCACTTACCAGCACCTGATCAACCTTATGTTAAGCAAATAGATCTGTCAGAATATTGAGGCCTACGTTGATGACCTGCTGACCAAAAGTAAGAAAGCCAGTGATCACCTTGCAGAGCTCGAGAAAACCTTTCAGGCACTATACAACTTTAACATGAAGTTAAATCCATCCAAGTGTGCGTTCGGTGTGTCAGGAGGAAAATTTATTAGGTTCATGGTCAGTAAGCGTGGAATCGAAGCTAATCCCAAGAAGATCAGAGTAATTTTGGAGATGTAGTCCCCGAAGACGATAAAAGAAGTACAGAAGCTGACTGGATGGCTAGCGGCCCTTACCCAATTTATTTCAAAGGCAACCGACCATTATATTATATTCTTCAACATCCTAAAGAAGGCATTCAAGTGGACAGAAAGATGCGAGAAAGCTTTCATAGACCTTAAGGTGTACCTAGCCACCCCACCATTGCTCTCTCGAGCCGTGCCAGGAAAGGAACTTTTTCTCTACTTAGCAGTTTCAGAAATAGTAGTCAGTTCAGCTCTCATTCGCAAAGATGCAGGAATTCAGAGGTCGATCTACTATGTCAGTCGGGCATTTCAAAGAGTAGAGTCCAGATACCTATGGGTGGAGTAGTTGGCCTTCGCCTTAGTCACCTAGGCCAGGCGATTGCTCCCCTATTTTTAGGCCCACACTATAGTTGTGTTGCCCGACCAACCATTGAGGCAGATATTGCAAAGACTAGAAACCTCTGGACAATTGACACAATGGTCGGTAGAGTTGGGAGAATTTGACATTCGGTATCGGCTACGATAATTCATAAAAGGCAAGGCCCTAGCCAACTTCATAGCAAAATTCACAGCCCCAGAACACATCCCCACTGAACAAGAGTAAACTCATTTGGTAGTTGAAGCTCAGCAAGAGGTCGAAGCAAGCTTTGATGATCAACAGGTATGGACGATCAATGTCGATGGGCCTACGAACCAATTGGCTAGTGGCGCCAGCCAGGTTCTCATCTTTCCTCAAGGAGAAGTGTTTGAATATTCTATGTATTTTGGATTCTGAGCCACTAACAACGAGGCAGAATACGAAACCGCTATAGGAGGACTCAGGTTGGTACTAGAAATGGGGCGAGATAGGTAAAAATCCTCACCGACTCCCAGTTAGTGGTCGGCTAAGTACAAGGCAAGTTCGACACCCGAGAAGAGCGAATAAAAACTTACAAAGCCATCATAGAAGAGTTCAAAACCAAGTTCGACAAATTTCTTACCAAAATGATCCCTAAGGATGGAAATCAGAGAGCCAATGACCTCGCTCGACTGGCCTCATCTCCCGAGGGGCAGATAGGTTGAGGTATACTGACAGAGTACCTGAATTATCTAAGCACAATTAAAGAAGAGACATCGAGCACAGCGGTCAACATGGTATAGATCTATGTAATTTGGGCAGAAGATATCACCAACTTTTTGCGAAGTGGCCATCTAGCAATCGACAGAGTCAAAGCTAGAAAGCTAAGATACCGGCAAGTAAGTACGTGCTTATTGACTACATTCTGTTTAAGCATGGCATCTCGGTACCTTACCTATGGTGCATCTCGAAAGAAGAGTCAGAATACGTAATGAGGGAGGTACACGAGGGGATTTACGGCAACCACTCAGTTGGTCGGGCCTTATTAGGAAAAATCCTAAGGGCCCGTTACTACTAGCCCACAATGCAGAAGGACGCAGAAGAATTTATCAGGAGGTGCAACAAATGTCAGGGATTCGCGATCCTCCCCAGACAGCTACCAGAAGAGCTCATAGTAGTCACTACTCCCTGTCCATTCGCCCAATGGGGAATTGACATAGTAGGACCATTCCCAATCGGGAGAGGACAGGTAAAATTTGTGATGGTGGAAATCGACTACTTCACCAAATGGGTAGAGGCAGAACCATTGGCAAAGATTACCGAGCAGAAGATAATAGACTTCATCTGTAAGTTGATCATATGTCGGTTCGGGATCCCAAGGAGCATCATAACATATAATGGTAAATAATTCGATAACAAGAGGTTCAGAGTGTTCTGTGGGCGCCTGGACATCCAGAATCGGTACTCCTTCCCTGCCCATCCACAAGCCAATGGAAAGGTAGAGGTAACCAACAGAAAAATTCTAAAAATGGTCAAAACAAAACTAGACTCAGCAAAAGGCCTATGGGCCGAAGAGCTCACAAATATTCTTTGGGCATACCGAATGACAGTACGAACTCCAACGGGGGAGACCCCTTTTATGCTCACTTTTAGAAGTGAAGCAGTCATCCTAGTAGGTATTGGCTTAGCAAGTCATCGAAACTCTAGCTTTAACGAAAACACAAACGATCGAGCTCCCTGAGAAGGCTTGGATCAGATAGACAAAGTCCAAGAAGCATTAACTCTCAGAACAGCTGTCTACCAACAGCGAATGAAGAAGCACTACGACAACAACGTTAGAAAAAAGAGAATTCAGGATAGGAGATTATTAGTCCCAAGATTTAATAAATCATTTATTGATTTTAATGATAACAAATAAAGCTTTGATAAGTTAAAAAGGGAAAATTATTAGCCCAAAGATTTAAATAAATCATTTATTGATTTTAATAATAACAAACAAAGTATTGATAAGTTAAAATAATTTAACATCGTTTTAAAAATTTCCTAATACATGTTTTTAAATCAATCTATATGCCAATGGTTTAAATAATTATTTATGATTAACACCCATGATTGGAATTAACCTTGTATTTAACAAGATTTAAAATTATTTCAGGTGATAAATCAAGTGTTAAAATGATTATAAAAATTATTAAAACAATTTCCAAACGAAGCACTATCTCATAATCAAGACATAAATTTTTCAGTATTTTTCAAGGATTTGAGTCGAGCCAAAGCAATTCATGAGTCGACCCAAAACAATAACCTCTCGGTATCTCCTGCAGAGTTTTCTCAGAAGCGACCACGAATCGATCCAAAAGAAGTCAGAAGTCGACCCAAGACATGTACCTCTCTGGACTTCTTCTCTGCAGCGACCATGAGTCGACCCAAGATGGTTCATGAGTTGACCCAAAATATGCAACTCTCTGGATTTCTTCTCTGTAACGAATGTGAGTCGACCCGCACTCGGTGTGAGTCAACCCAAGCCTTGAGTCCAAGGATTTGAGCTAAGATGCATCAACCCACGCATCTACTCAAAGCCAAAGACAACATCATGAGTTGACCCAAAGTGCTCATCACTCAGTATATTTATAGAGATAACGTGTAAGTCAACCTAAGGCAAGCGTGAGTCGACCCAAAGCAAGCATGAGCTGACACGAAGCAACCTCAATCAATCCAAAGCATCAACTCAAAGACAGAGACTTATGCGAGTCGACCCAAGCTTCATGAGTTGACCCACTGATGAATGTCTGCAAAGAAGCTGAGACCTTATCATTCTGAGTTGACCCAAGCATCAAGATGAGTCGACCCACGGACAAAGAATCCGTATCCTAAGGACATTGAGTTGACCCAGCCTCACCGTGAGTTGATCCAAATGCGTGATTTCAACAAATTACTGTACGAATCATGACTTTTTGCAGCGATATCTCAGAGTATTAAATATCAAGATTCAATCTACAACGACTATATTGAAGCTCAAGTTTATATGAGGATATGATTATTAAATCATTTCAAATAAGATATTGAAAATCATTGACAAATGAGAACTACAGATCGCGAGAATCACTCATGAGCATCAGAGTATTAAATGTCAAGATTTAATTTACAACGGCTACACTGGAGCTCAGATCTATATAAGAATATGATTACCAATCATTCAAAAAGAAAGAGAAGAAAAGAGAAAAGAAAAAGAAAAGAAAAGAAAATTGAACATCATTCACACATGATCAACAACTCAGATTATCTCATCTGATATTCTGAAAGAAAAACCCTAGCAGCTACTGTTCATCATCTCATTTTTATGTTTTATTTGGTGAGCTACATTGCAAAAATCTACTCTTCTCAGAGAGTATTCTTATCATTATTTGTGAAACAAACTACTATCTAAATTATTATAAAAGTGAGAGTGAGTCACACTTAACTATTCTTTGTGTGTGGTAAAGCACACAAAAAGAAATACCACAAGTGATAGAAGCCTGGTGGCCTTGGAATGCAGCTTGATGAGTTTTTAAAAAAAGCTTGAAGCAAGAATCACAAGTGCTAGAAGTTTGGTGACTTTAGAACGCAGCTTGGTAAGTCTTTGTAAAATGCTGAAGCAAAAATCACAAGTGCTAAAAGCCTGGTCGATTTAGAACGTAGCTTGGTAATTCTTTGTAAAAGATTTGAAGCACACCCGTAAGTACTTGAAGATAGTGAAGAATCTCAAGAGTAGCTTGAGGAGTGGACGTAAGCTTGGATAGCCGAACCACTATAAAAAGGATGGTGCCATCTTAGTTTATCTCTTTCTCTTCATATTATTTGTTTGTGCTTATATATATATAAATATATATATATATTGCTTGCTCACCTTATATTGTTTAAGTAATTTTTAAACAAAAAGAATTTTTAAAGGACCCTATTCACCCCCTCTAAAGTCATTCTTTGAATAACAATTCGTATCAAAACCTCGTCTCTTATTTTTGACTTAATAGTCTAAGAGGGTCTTATGGAAACTTCTATTGGAACAACCCTTTCTGAGGGCTAATCCACAAACAGACCTCCATTGTTCAGTAGAATAAACTATAACTACTGGAAACCAAAAATGAATATATACATACAAGCAGTAGATTATAAGCAATGAAAAATCACTATGTATGGTCCTAAAAGACCTATCAAAGTGATTGAACGAATAGTTGTTCCAAAAGATGAATTAGAATGGAATAAAAATGATATTAGAGAAACGCAATGAAACTCTAGAGTAATGAATCTTCTATACTGTGCATTTGATTCTAATAAATTCAATATAATATCCATATGTGAAACAGCAAAAGAAATATGGGATAAACATGAAATAACTCATGAAGGCACAAATCAAGTTAAAGACTCTAAAATCAGTATACTTGTACATGAGTATGAATTGTTCAAAAGGCATAGTAATGAAAATATTTCTACCATGTTTACTCGATTTACTAACATTATTAATTCTTTGAAATCCCTTGACAAAATATATACTAACGTGAAAACTGTGAGAAATATTTGCAGGTCTTTACCAAAAGGTTGGGATGCAAAGGTCACAGCAATTCAAGAAGCAAAAGACCTAAATATACTCAGCCTTGATGAACTCATGGGGTCATTGATGACACATGAGGTTGTCATAAAAAGGAAGGTTGGAAGAAGAGAAACCAAAGGCAAATCGAGGTATAGCACTAAAACCTTTACAACAAGAGTCACCTGACAAAGAAGATTCAAGCAACTCTGATGATGAAAGTGAAAACATAGCACTCCTTAGTCGAAAGTTCAATAAGTTTCTTAAAAAGTCAAGAAACCTTAAAAGAAAACATTTTAAGAAGGATTTCAACAAGGGAGAGTCAACCAAGAGTGACATGACCAAGAAGGAACCCCCCATGTGCTTCGAATGTAAGAAATCAGAGAATTTCAAGACAGAATGTCCTCTTCTAACGAAAGGGAAGTCCAAATATTTTAGGAAAAGAGCAATGAAAGCCACATGGGATGACTTGGATGACAGTCAAGGAGAATCAATGTCAAACGATAAGGAGATTGTGAATCTCTGGCTCATGGCGAATGAAGAAGATGACAGTGAGAATGAGGTAATCTCAAACCCAAATGATTATGATGAACTTTTAAATACTTTTAGTGAATTACATTATGAATTTAAAAAGATTGAATTGAAAAACATAATTCTTAAGAAGAAAATAACAAGTTTTTCAAAAGATCTTGAAGCACACCCGTAAGTGCTTAAAGATAGTAAAAAATTTCAAGAGTAATTTGAGAAGTGGACGTAGGCTTGGATAGCCGAACCACTATAAAAACGACGGTGTTATCTCTCTTTATCTCTTTCTCTCCATATTATATGTTTGTGTTGATATATATATTGCTTACTCATCTTTTCTTGTTTAAATAATTTTTTTAAACAAATAGAATTTTTAAAAGACCCTATTCACCGCCCCTCTATGGTCATTCTTTGAATAACAAATACTTTATCAAAAATCACATCTCTGCTAATCACTTTCTTTCTACCAACTGGGTCCCACAACATGTACCCTTTGACCCTGCTCTCATAGCCAAGAAAGATGCACTTTCTTAACTTAGGATCAAGTTTTGATCTCTCAATCCCCTGCACATTAATATAAGCAGGACGGCCAAAAATTCTCGTATCATGTAAATCAACTGGTTTACCAGGTCAAGCTTCATGTGAGATTTTGAAGTCAATGGCTGAGGAGGGTGATCTGTTGATGACATAGCACACAGTGTTGACCGTCTCTGCCCAGAAGGACTTTGGCAAGTCTGCATTTAGACGTATGCACCTGGCCCTTTCAGTCAAGGTCCTGTTCATCCGTTCTGCAACTCCATTCTGCTGTGGAGTCCCTCTTACTATAAAGTGACGTGTGATGCCCTCTGACTCACAGTAGGACATGAAATCCTTATCTCTGTATTCTGTGCCGTTGTCTGTT
>JAUTBS010406851.1:0-16986 GCA_032361285.1 Aequorea victoria | reverse complement strand
ATTATTATTGCATAATCTATCATAGTCATTGCATGAGAGTTAATTTATTTATTCAACATTTATTAGCTCTATCGGGTTAAGGCTTTCTTGGTTTCGTTGGGCCATAGGCCCATAAACCATGGCCGGTCACCATTCCCTAATTGGGGCGTGACAAATGTGGTCCATCATCAACCAACAACCTGTAGATCTTGGCCATCTTCTTATCTCTGACATCTGAAAAGCTGTCAACACCACCAAGAACATCCTCCCTCATGACATGTTTTTTATAAAAATCTTTAAATATTTTAAGATAAATCTTAAGAACTCTTTATGCATCTCCTTTTACCATACTCACATCTATAATAAGTCCACCCTGAAAAGGATGCGATTGGTTGAGATTGAGGGCAAATGGGTCAAACCTAAATTATCTTCCTCACCCATTACACCCCAAGACACAACACAGGACCAACCCAACCTAACCACACAAACACTCTCTCTTCTCTCTGCTGATCGTCAGTGCACAGCCCCACATACTAACAATCCAGATTTTTTCTCTCCTTCACAAATCAACACCTCTATTGTTCTTCCTCATCCTTCTGCGATTCCACATCATTCCTCTATTATTTTACCTCCTCCACATTTTTCTTCCACCTCAGGCCCTGACACTCGAGATTTATCACCTACACAAACTGCCACTACCACTGCAATTTCATATTCTTTTATTTTTCCATAGCCTCCTTTCCATACCTCATCCACTTTAGATTCTGCTTTCCAAACATTTCTTACCTCTGCCCTAGAAGACATCAACTCCAAACTGGACCATCTTGTGAATATAAACCAGAAACTCAATGAAAAAATAAATTTTTATGAGTTTCAAGTTGAAAAATTTCAAGAAACACAAGAACAAATGGTCAGTGAGAAAATAAACCTCAATCATGTTCTGTCTAACCTCAATGATAGAATTGATGGTGTGTGCCTAACTGACCTCACCTTGGGTCAAGACATGAAGATAAAAATAAATGAGTTTCAAGCCATCAGTACTGCACTTCTCAAGAGCATACGCACTGAGTACGAGCATGGCAGCACTGGAAGAATAAATGCAGTCTTGAGAAAAGTCCAAGACTTTATGGAGTGGGCTGAAGAAAAACTCCAAACCCCTGAAGAAAGGGCTGCAAAAATAGCTCAAGAAAGCCTCAAACAATCCATAGTTCCTGTCAAAGGAGTTGTGATAGAGGAAATCTCAGCCACATAGTTCAAGACTGCAACAGCTAAAGACAAAACCAAGACCTCCACCAAAGGCAAAAATAAAATGGATGAACAAGCCACAAAGAAGGACAAAACACAAACCATATTTGATTTTCTTTAAGCCGAAGAGAAGAAAGCAGAAGCCACGTATGAACGAAAACACAAACCAAAAGAACAAACCCAAGCCCAACGCAACAAAGACTGGAAAAAGCAAATGGACAACGAATACTCTTAATTTTTTTCTTTTTCTCTGTATTTCTTTTGGGCCTCTGTAACAGAACAAACATTTAATGAAATTTCTTTTGTTTCCATCTTGTGTCCGAATAAATGCAATCTTTGATTCTTTAACATACTTGTTGTCATGAATAGCTGAAATAGTATGTGATGAATGATTATCCTGTATGAATATTTCCATTTCTTTATATATATATCATATTGGTATCTCTATTTTTTTAAATGACAAAGGGGAGAAGTATTATGTTTGGAATTCTCTGTAAATTGGCATCTCTGTTTTGAATCAAGACATTGAAATTGTATCTCTGATCCTATTTAACAATTTATATCTTTGCTCATTACACATTAATTATTAAAATTGGTATTAAATAAAAGAAAGCATATTGTTAGGGGGATATTCAATCTTTTTAGTATATAAAAAATTTATTGTTTGTCATCATAAAAAACGGGGAGATTGTTGCCCCAAAGGATTAATAAATGCTTTAATAATTTTAATGATAATAAACAAAGTCTAAAATAATTGTTAATTATAAAAGGTTGACACCCATTATAGGGGTTGATCGCATCGTTTGTGTGATCAAAAATAGTATTTATAAAAACCGAGTAAACGAGCTACTCCGTAGAATAGTGTGTAAGATCGGATGTCGGTCCACAGGAACAAAAAGGCTAAGTTATTTATTTTAGTAATTAATTCTATGATTAACTCTAAAGTGGAAAGTAAGAATTGAGGAAAACTTTTGTTTAAACTAAAGAAAGCAATTAAATGGGATTGAAATTAATTGGAAGAAATTTAAGAAACACAAATCCACTCTAGCTTAGCAATCACAGGTTTTGAAATAATTTTAGATACTTTCAGATGGATCAATCAAAACATCATTATGGCTACAAGCCCTACTGATGCAACAAGAAAACTCAAAAGAATGGTAATCGACATAGGATATCTAGATTAGCACATGTTGTCAGTAATCGAGTCATGGCACAACGTGTTTTCTCCAAGCATATCATATCACAATACACATCCATTGATGCAAGGAAAACATTGTATAACGAATTATTAATCTAATCACAGAAAAAGAATAATGAAAGGCGATAGAAAACGTTTAGAAACCATTATTGAAACAAGAATCAATAATCCCCAAAAATGTTATACAAACGAATGATCCAAATAGAAAGAAATCAATCCAAAACTAAAACAAAAACTACATTACAGAAGCTAGGGTTTCATCGAAATCCTAGACGAGGTGTTTAGCCGCCCATTGACAAGACGAACGAGCAAGATCCAGATGAACGCGACATCTTTCTCTTCTTCTTCACCTTGTTCTTGAACCCTAGCCCCTCCTAGATCTCTTCTCTACAATTGACCAACCCTAGGAACTGAAAAGAGGTTCCTTTTTATACCCCTTTTTTGAGCCTCGTGAAATAACTTAACTTAGAAGTTTGCCTCGCCGACAAGTGTTCGGACGCAGAACACGCATGTCCGGACGCAGAGCTCCAGCTATTCTTCTGTCGCGCGTCCGGGTGCAGAATGCACATGTCCGGACGCAGATGGACAGTGGCTTATTCCTTCCCCTTGTGTCGACTCCCATTTGTGCTTTTACTTGTTTCTGCCTTATTTCTCGCTCTTAACCCCACTTTTGTCAAACGATTCGGTGTACCTAATGCTGCACAAAAACATACTAAAACACACATTATAATAACAACTCAAGGACATAACAATGTACGTTGTAGGGCTTAAAAGTGCACTTTTAAGCTCAGATCACCTATGTTCGGCACTGAAAAATTGAACAAGAAGCCTTTGTTCAGTATTACAGAGTCGAACAAGAAGCCTTTGTTCGGTAGAAATGAGCAAAATAAAAAGTTTTTGTTCGGTTCTCAATAGCCGAACAAAAAGCCTTTATTCAATTCTCAACAGTCAAACAAAAAGCCTTTACCAATTTTACTTTAGATTTTCACGAGGGAAGGCCGTTGGTTTGTTGTCATGAACTATTGTTTTCATGCACTTCTTGTTTATTCAGATGCCACCATTTTATTTTCTTTTCCCTAACATACTACTTGTATGATTGATAAATTTTAGGATGATCGTACTACCCAATGTAATAAGATATCGGGTGAGTGTGTTGTGGACTACACAAGCAAGTTTTTAACGTATGAGGTACGATTTTAATAAAGTACTTACTTGTATGAAGTTATTTTGTAGACAAGTTATAAATTTTTACAATTATAATTTTAATTTATAGATATTCGAGAGCTGAGATTCCTTGATTAATTGGGCTCGTGATGTTGGAAAAAGAAATGGCTTTGTTGTCATCATTAAAATGTCAGATGTCAGTATGAACACTAGGCAATCGAGGGTTACACTTGGATGTAAAAGGGGTGATGAATACCGAGTAACTAGAAAGAGCAAAGACTTAAGGACTACAACCATAAAGAAATGTGGATGTTCGTATGCTTTGAAAGGTAAAAATATGTCGACAAATGACGATTGAATGTTATATGTAGTTTGTGGTTTTCATAACCATCCAACTGCAAACCATTTTAAAGGACATTCATATGTTGGGAGATTAACAGACGAGAAATCATCAATGTTGGTTGATATATCGAAGAGTATGGTTAGACCGAATGAGATATTAGTAACATTGAAGCAAAGAGATGCTCATAATGCAACTACTATAAAGGTTATTTACAATGCATAACATAAATTTAGAGTAAAGGAGAAGGCCGAGAGATCTCAAATGCAATAGTTATTGGGAAAATTAGCACATCATAAATACGTGGAGATTTTCTTTGGGCTCACCCCACGAGTATTGACTTGCTTTGTATTTTTAACCGAGTCTTGATCATGAATTGCACGCACAAAACAAATCGATATTGTATGCCCCTCTTAGACATCATTGGAGATACTTCAACTGATATAACGTTTTGTGTTCCATGTGCACATCTCCAGCACGAGCGAGAAGATACCTACCGATGGGCATTGGGTATTTTATGCTCTCCGATGGATGATTCAATACTTCCCCATATAATTGTCACAAATAGGGAGATGGAACTTGTGAATGCTATCTCTAGTGTCTTTCCTTTGGCTACGCATTTGTTGTGTAGATGGCACATTAGTAGGAATATTGTGACAAAGTGCAAGATGTCGTTCGAGACTATGGAGAAGTGGAACAAGTTCATCATGAGTTAGAATATTTTAGTTTTGGCTTCTACAAAGGACGAGTTTGTTCATTGTCTTGCTTCACTAGTCAATGACTTCAGTACCTATCCCGAGGACTTAGACTATGTGCGCCGGAGTTGGTTAGACCCTTTTAAAGAAAGGTTTGTAGCATCGTGGATGGATAGTTGTATACATTTTGGTATGACTATAACAAACAGGGTTGAGAGTGCACATGCAAAGTTGAAATTAAAGGCAATTGGGCTCAAATCAAGAAAGTTTTGAGGCTTCTTGGATGAAGATCCATAACCTTCTTGACCTTCAATTCACACAAATTAAGTCATCTTTTAAGAAAAGTAAGATGGTTATCCAATAGAATTTCAAACCTTCATAATTTAAGGAGTTCCAAGGTAATGTATGAATTTCTACATTGGAAAGGGTTTTAGCGGAGACGAAATGAGCAAATGCAGTTGGTTGTGACGCAAAGGCATGTGGGTATGTGATTCCCCGTACACATAGATTGCCGTGTGCACATGAGATTGTTGATTTCATGAGGGAAGGATGGTTTATTCCCCTCGATTTCATTCATCCTTATTAGACTAAGCTTGACATGTTCCTACACCGAAGGTTTCATCGACAACCTTCGATTTCAAGCCAGAGTTAGATTTAATTGGTCAAAAATCTCATGGGTTTGATACTTGGAGGAAACTTCAAATGTTAAAAAATCTAAGAGAGTTGGTGACACTGGATTCAACTTTATTGATTGAACTGCAAGTTAAGGAAAGAACATGTGGTCGTTCTCATGTCAAGATTGATACATCTACTAAACATGCTATGTCTACATTTGAGGTGGTTGAGTCTGTTCATGATAGTTACTCGCCCGTTTCCACTCTATTAACTGTAGGAAGCACTAGTAGATCCAACGATATTATGGTTAAGATAAGACCAAAGGCAAAAGTTGTTCGCATGCGTACCATGAAACCGATCTCGTATGAAGTAGCATTTCCTGAAGATTTGCGGCCTTTTGCAGCCTTATATCCAATATGTGAAGGATGTAGTTGCAGATGATAATTGTGGATTCTGAGCAATAACCGATCTTATAGGATACAGGGAAGATGAGTGGCTTCAAGTTAGAAAGGACTTGTTAATGGAATTGAATGTGCAGACAGCATTACACTTAGTTATATGGTTCAGAATATAGATTTGTGGAGATAATTCACATTTTATCATACTTTGAAAATAATTCACCGTACAACCATTGGATGACCATGCCTGATATGGGTCATTTAATAGCTTCCGAATATAATGCTATTTTGTACCTCCTCTTCATATAATAATATCTTACATTTTTACCGCTACGGTCCGTGCCATTGTCATTACCAAGTATAAAGGAGATCGTCATCGGGTTCGTCAACCAAAACTATTTTGTGGAGGTAATCAATATATGTCATGCTTTAAATTATTAATTTTCTATTATATACATACTTACATTATCTTACATATTCTTGCTGGCTTTTCTACTACTCGGTCATTCTATGCCACCCATTGCCACCAACTGGATAAGATTTCACCATACTTCTGCATAATGATGGGATGTGTTTTACCAAAGTAGGATAATTCACTTCAAGAATATTGTTAACACTGATGTCGCTACAATGGAGACCATAGTTTTTTATTAAAATTTTATTATTATACTTCTCAAATTAGAAGAAGACATTGTTTTTGAACAATAAAACTTTTTGTGGCATGTGACCATTGCAAAGTTAATTTTACATACATATTTGTTTCGTTTGCTTTCCTTACGTACATGATTGTACATGTGTTTGTCAAAGACTATTTAACATTCGAAGTTAAGCATAGGCTTTTGTGTTTTTAAAACACCATTTACGTACATAATTGTACATGTGTTTGTCAAATGCATAGGCATTTAAAGGCTCCAGATTCATTACAGCCACATTTCAGCTATGAGAAAGAAAGAACAACAGTTTATCATTGTTCGGACATGTGAGGTATTTTGTTCTGACCTGTGTAACCGAACAAAGGCATTGCATTCAGGCCTGTGTAGCTAAACATAGGCATTTTGTTCAGACATAAGGAACCGAACGGAGGCCTTATGTCCAAACCAGTGTATCCGAACAGAGACTTTATGTCTGTTACTGTATGGCTGAACGAAGCTTTAACATAAGAAGTTTATCTTTGGTACAAACATTTGCAGCACTTGTGTAAATCTTTAAGCATAAGTTATATAGAGACCCAATTCACCTTTGCATTCAAACATTTACATCATGAGAAGAGCTTCTTGTTATGCAAAAAATGGCCCTAGAGGGGGGATAAATAGGGTCCTTTAAAAAACTTATTGTTTAATAAATGTTTAAACACTATGGAACAAGCAAGATGACAAACAAGCAGTATATATAGTAAAGCAAGAAATAATAGAGAGAGTGAGAGATAATGAGAGAAGACACCATCAATTTTAGAGTGGTTCGGCTATTCAGGCCTACGTCCACTTCTCAAGCTTCTCTTGAGAATTTCACACTATCTCCAAGCACTTACGGGCATGCTAAAACCTTTTACAATCTTTCGAAGAGTCACCAAACTACGTTTCAAAGCCACCAAGCTTCTAGCACTTTTGATCTTCCCTTTGTGTACTTTACCACACACAAAGATCAATCAATGGTGACTCTCCCTCACTTTACAATGATTTGAATAGGATTTTTGGTTTACAAATGATGAGCACAAACTCTCTTACAAGAGGAGATATAGCAATATAGATCTCAATAGAAAAACTAGTAGAATATTTGAGCTATAGGTTTCTAGGGTTTTCTCGAGTATGACAGATCTTGAGATTGTGAGTTGTTGATCATTTGTCATAGTGATTTCTTATACTAAAATGTTTGATACTCACTTCATTTTATAATTCTGAGCTGCAAGATAACCGTTGGAGATTAATTCATTACATTAAATGCTCTAAAATATAGCCGTTGTAAGCGTGATCTTTGCGCATAAATTTAAATTTCTCTCCCATGGGTCGACTCATGCTGGAGGTGGGTCGTCTCAGCGCTTTGATCCTTCAGTGAAAATAAGATCATTCACCCATGGGTCGACTCATCTTGATGATTGGGTTGACTCATAATCTTGATGTATGTGTATCAGTGGAATCCTTCGTCCGTGGGTCAACTCATATTGAGGTTGGGTCAACTCACACTTGATTCTGCCTTTGAGTTGATATGTGGGTCGAAGTGAGGATTGGTGTGCCTCAGCTCAACGTTCTTTATGAAGCTGACTTGGATTGACTCACTTGATATCCTCTTTGAATTTACTGAGTTGCAGTCTAATTGGGTCGACTCGTGTCTTCCTGTGGGTCGACTCACTGAAGATTTTCTCTTTTCAGTCGATAGGTGGGCTGATGCATCTCAACTCAAATTTCTTGGAACCGATACATGGGTCGACTCACCTTGATGGTGGGTCGACTCATGGTCGATTCTGAGAACAAATCTAGAGCCCAGTATACTTGGGTCGACTCATGGTCAATTTTGAAATAACTCTGCAAGAGATCCTGAGCCTTAGTCTATTTGGGTCGACTCATAGAAGAACTTGGGTCGACTAATACCTTTGATAATTTTGAAAAAATTTATGTTCTAAGGCCTGGAATAATACTCTGTTTGTGAATTGAATCATAAACTCTTATAACGATTTAAAATATGGTTTTTTACTTGAAACAACTTCAAAACTCATTAAATATAAAGTCAACCTCATTCATGGGTGTTGGCCACAATGAATTTAAATAACCAAACAAATGTTTTGAGCATAATTTGATTAAACAATGAATTCTACTTTGCAAGTTTTTGTCAATGATTATTTAAGGCTTCTATCAAGAGATTTTCAGTAAGATGTTCAATGATAGGCACATAAAATCATTTGAACTCATCAATGCCTTATTTGTTATCATTAAAATCAAGTAAAGACTTATTATTATAACCTTGGGGCTAACAGTCTCTCCTTTTTTTATGATGACAAATAATTTTTAAAAACTTTTTGATAAGATAAAATAAACGCTTAATCCTTGAATGATTTTGAAACAAATTAAATTTTTATGAGTTTAATATCACAATTCAAAAGCTCCTCCTAAATTGTTGCTTTCTTTTTTAAACAACACTTTCAAATGCTGAGATGAGTTCAACTAATCATAACAAAACATCAATCAACGATTCAATCAAATTCTTGATTCGATCAATTTAATCAACAATACATTCAATCAACCGTACATTCATTCTCCACATCCAAAGATTCATTCAACCATCAATTCATAACAAAAAATTCAATCAAAGTAAAATTTCTAATTTTTCTCTCCCTTTATCTTCTCAAAAAGTGAGTCCGTGCATACATCACATAGAAAAGAGAAAAAAACTTCAACAGATTGCCATAAATCATAAGGATTTTGAAAATGTATATCAAGTAACATAAGAAAAAATGAATTAAGTACAATCAACTAAAATATGTTTGTACACTGGGTAGCCCAAAGGAAGAGAATGAAAGGATAAGAAGCGAGGAAATAAGAAAAAATGCTCAAAATAATTCTTCGTCCATTTGTTTTTTTTCACTTCTTCTTCTTTTCAGCTGCGGTTTCGCCTTTCTCCTTGGTCTTTTCCTGGTAGATTTGTTTCTCTTTCTTTTCTAAGTCAGCCAAAAGATCAAGAACAGACTGCTATTTAGGCTCTTTTTTTTTTCTTTTCCTTTGGAAACCTTTTCTTTCCCCTTCAATTCTTTCACTGTGGGTTGAGGTTCTTGAGAAGGTTGGGGTCGTGAAGATGTACGCTTGGATATGGAATCCCTAAATTATTCCCTTGAAATTTCTTCGATGTGAATACATGTGGCTGGAGCAACTTCCATGTTTCTGTTTTCCCTTTGCTCCCTTTAATTTTTCTCCGCAGGGGTTTCCAAGTGTAGTTCCACTCAAATCATAAATTCTTGAATCTTTCGAAGAACCTCATTAATCATTCCAGCAGTGCCTTTGTCATATTCATATCTCACACTATTAAGCAAAAGGTCGCTGGCATGAAGAAAATCTTTCATGCTTTTTTTCATGAATTTACCTATTGTGTTCCTTGCTGTGCAAGCTTCGTCAATTCTCTCATTGAACTCAGTGAGGATTCTATTTAATCTAAGTTGTTCACTCACCATATACTGTTGTTGTTCCTCAAATTTCTCGATTTGAAATTCATAAAAACTCATTCTTTCGTTGAGTTTCTTGATTTCTTGATGAGACACAGTGTTTATGTCCACAAGAAACTTCAATTGTGCTTTCATTTCTTCAAAATCTGAATGGGATATGCATGAGGATGAGGGACCTGAACTTGAGGGATTTTTTTGAGGTTGATTGAGGTTAGGCCCTTGAGTGGAGGTTTGGTCTTTGAGGTGGGTCATTGATGTCAAGATTGGGTAAAAGTGCATGTTGATCCAAGTTTGGAGCAGGGGTGAATATGGGTGTTGGGCTTGTTTCACCGATTTTCCTTCAATTTATATCAATCTCATCCACTTTAGAGTTGATTTGTTGTACACGTGGGTAGGATGAAAAGGGATAAAGAGTGCATTCTTAAGGTTTATCTTAAAATACCTATGAATTTTGGTCAAAAGCATTCCATGTGGTAAGATGTTTTTCTTTATCTGAGCTCTTTTTACATGTCAGAAATGATCAAGTGACCCAAGTCTATGGGTTCCTTGTTGACGATTCACTACATGACCAATAGTTGAATAAAAGTAACTGTAGACACCCTAATTTTGACTAAACCAAATATGGGCCAGTTCTGCAAGCTTCCGATGATGAATGCATATATCAGCCGCATTAAAGAAGTCTCCGTGCGAGTCCAAGAGTCCAAGGAATATCCCAATGAACACCCCAAGACACCTAAAATACCAAAAATATCCCATGGTGCAGCCCGACCTAGCGATGTGCCACCTCTAAGTGGCGCACGCCACTTCCCTCCAAAAAACCACGCGTCATTTAAAAAGCCAAGCCACTTCCCTCTAACATAGTGCCATGCCGTAACTTTCCATGCCACTAGCTCCGCCATGTTAGAGCCCTAAGCCACATTTAACCATAGCGCACGCCACTTCCACATAGCGCCACGCCACTTACACCTGGTGCACACCACCTTAAGAGGAGACTTCGGCTCCAAGTCAGCTCCTCACCCCAAAATCTATAAATAGAACCCCCCCACACCTTATTTCAGAGAGAAGCCAGAATCCAAGGCAAAACTCTACCAAAATAGACCCCCAACTCGATACTAGCCAAACCTCCGCAAAAATATAAAAACCTTAAGCTAAGCTACTTCCCGAAACTTCACTTGAAACCAGGACTTACTACTTTCAGAATTCCTTGCATTGGAAGGACTTCGAGACTCAAAGACCGCATGGAAGGCCACCCGGGAACGCGCCGTATTTGAGAAAAAGCTTCGAAACTGCTTGAAGCTTCACTTTTCTTCTGAGATATACGATAAGTTCCTCTTTTCTCATCCTTTTATAATCATTCATTTTTTCCTTTCTTAAAAGTTCTTTCTATTCGGTAAAAGGGAAGAAAGAGGTCGATGGCCTCGTTCTCCCTAGTTCTATTTTTCATTATCGTCTAAGCATGTTTTCCTGTTATTAGAACCATATATTAACTTTATTTTCTTTTTATTAATCTTTTAGCTTTAAAAATACGTAAAGTGCCTTCTTTCTATTTTTCTTTCCGTATAAGAACACCCGCATACAAAAAGCACATTGTTTTCCTAAAACAATAGCCCCTTTTGGGCCTCTGAATGTCGAGCTCACTCTTCAATAGTGATGCGCGCCATATCCAGAGAGCTCATAAGTGGCACACATCATGTCCATATGGCGCACGCCATGTCCATATGGTGCACGCCAGGCTATGAGGTGGTGTGCGCCACCTCTGTTTAAAAACCAGTGGCTTCCAGTGGCCTTTTTCAGTAGCCTTTTTTGTATATTTCCTATGTGTTAGAATTTTTGTGCAAATTCTATCTTTCTTTCTTTCAGTTCGTATAAAAAAATATCTGCACGTAAGAGCACACTGTTTTCTTAAAATAGTAGCCTATTTTGGGCCTTTGATTGTCGAGCTCACTCTTCCATAGTGACGCGCGCCACTTCCAGAGGACCCAAAAGTGACGCACGCCATAGCCAGATGGCGCGTGCCAGGTTTGAGGTGGCGTGTGCCACCTCTGCTAAAAACCATTGGCTTTCAGTAGCTTTTTCCTGCATCTTTCTATTTTAACAACATGTTCTATATACATCAACTGCACTGCTATGATGTCATCTCCCACTTGACATGCCTTTAAGTGTACGTATGCATAGAATACATTAGTTTTAGGTTAGGTTTTATTTCCTTGTTTTCTTTTTAATGTTCTCTCTTCAACTCATTTTCTGTATGTGTTGCTTTTGATAAATTTAAGACAAGAACAAAACGAAATGGTTAAGTAGAGGCCGATCTTCGGATCGGGCGAGAGGGGTGCCTAACACATTCTCCTGTCGTACCCTAGCTCTTTAACCATTTTCTCTAGTAAGGACGGACTAGTCCCTTGAAAGTTTTGGTTTCTTGGTTTATCTGAAAACCAAGTGGCGACTCCAATTGTGCGGCCTGTTGACCTAGGATTCACTTAGAGGTCCTAGTTCAATTAGCTAGAATCAACCCAAAGGGGGGGTGAATGGGTTGATGGCAAACTTTTAAACTTTTTCAACTCTTTTAAAATTAATCTTTTATACAGCGGAATAAAAACAAATAAGAGCAGAAAAATAAAGGAGTTTAAGGGAAGAACGATGCAAATACAATTTATAGTGGTTCGGTCAACTTGACCTACATCCACTCTCCAAGTCCCTTGGAAATTCACTAATGGATTCTTATGATGAATTGAAACCTCAATACACGGATTGCTTTAGGATGAGTTGTAACCGCCTTCTTCCTATCGGGTGAAGAGCAATCACATTCTTCAAATAAGGGCGAAGAGCAGCCACCAATCGGATTTCTTGAGTAGGTGAATCGGAACCCGGCTTTAGGAGTTGTTGTAGTTTGATGATCTCCTTTGTGAGATGATTTACAATCAATAAATCTCACTACAATAATCATTCTCTCTTAAAATGATTTTCAATCAAATAGAAAAGAGAAGAGAGGAAAGAATATTCAGAAAAATTCTGAATAAAAACAGAGTATGAACTCTTTAGCACAGTAAAATGGATATGAAAGTTATCTATCTTGTTTGATCCTTGTTCCTCTTCCTTGCATGCCTATTCTGATCTTCAATAAGGATATTTAAATGTAGGATCCTGAATAGAGCCGTTGGTGAGGTCAAACTAGCCGTTGGAGTCATTTAATGCTCGAAAAATTAGCCGTTGCATGCTTCAGGAATTTGAAAATTCCGTGCAGGTGTCGACACTAACCTTCCTGGGTATCGACACAAATGAGATCTGGAACCTTGGTGTCGACTCAACCATTCTTGATGTCGACCCTTCCTTTATATTTCTAAATCTCAAAATGTTGGTGCCTATCACGCCCCGACCTGAGGCATTGGGCACGAGACGCGAGGGAAACAAAACTAAACCATCTCGTCTTTCAACTCCAACTCAAATTGCATTAACATACAAGGAATTCTTCATATATTTTTTTTCTTTTACATAACACAACTTTACATCACAAGAAGGCACTCCGGCCACTTATCTCATATTTCAGTTACAGACCAAAATAAAATACCAAGTGGAGTATATATCCATGGATCCAGACCCAATTCTAATCTTGCAGTGGACCTGACTACGCACATCATTCACATGTACTTGTTACAAAAATTTGTGTGGGGGTGAGCTGTAAAATCTGGTAAAATTTAAATTTTTTCTTATTTAATAATTCAATTAATAAATAAACTAATTAAATAAAATTAAATGAATTGATGAAATAAGTTTGAAATATTAATTTAATTAAAAACTTATTTAGACTTTAATTAATTTATCTAGTCATTAATCACTTAATTTATTAAATTAATTAAAGGAAGAAAGTATAAGAAAGAAATAAAAAGAAGAAGAGATAAAGAAGAAAAAGAAAATTTGATAAAATTAGATAAGGAAGTCAGCCCTTTTCTTTTTAAAGAAGGGGTGTTGGTTTGGGTAAGATAAGGTGGCGTTGAGAGAATCAAGGGATCCGATTCCTGTTATGGTATATCCCTCCATTATGTATATGGAACCTCTTCCCCAGAATCCTCCACAATCTCAGACTTTCTCCTCTTTGGGTTTCCCTCTTTCTGCATCCCTCTCTCGCGATCTCTCCTTCTCTCTCTGTGAGTTCTCTCTCTCGGTATATCCCTCCACGATCTCAGCCACCACTGATCGCAGAGACCATCGTGGTCATCATCACCATCTTCTTCTCCTTGTGATCTGCATCACCTTTGGTGATTTTCAGTTTAATCAGTCAACTATTTATGTATATATGTATTCATATTGAATCTTTAATGGTTAGTTAGTAAATAAATCTTCCAAAGCATGCGAACGAATATGATGTTTATCATATTTAGATCATTAGAATAATAGATCAAAGATTATGGATTGTTTATGTATATAACTGTAAACATATATATATATATATATTCTGTAACAGATTATATATATACATATATATAATATATAAACATCTTTAATATTAGTTAAGATTAGATCATCAAAACATATGAAAATATGTTATTTATTATATTTATGATGTTAGATTCAAAAAACAAACAAAAATAATTAATATATATTGATATTACAGTAGGTATATATGAATATATATATATTTTTATCACAGTTAAATTATATTTGTAATCGAAACATAATCAAAGAAAATACATCTAATAGAATATGTTCAAATCATCCCAAAATATGTTAATCCATCATTAGAATCAATTAAAATGAAGAAAAGAATCTAAAAATAAAAAAAACCAAGCTTGAACCAGCCTTCCATGGCTGCCTCGACTAGATGGGTCGACTCATGGTGTCTGCACATCCCCTGAGTCGACACAAAACCCCTATGTGTCGACTCACGTGCCTATGCCAAGACTCCTAGGCCCTTGGGTCGACTCATGGCATGATTGGGCCGACTCTTTCCCTATGTCTTTGCCCTGTGAGTCGATCCACAGTTCCTGGGTGTCGACTTACAGAGCTCTCTTGTGCCGTGGGTCGACACCAGCCAGCCTCGGCATCGACCCCTTGACACCCATGACCCTTGGGTCGACTCACCAGCTTCATGAGTCGACCCACCAGCCTTCACAGACCCCTTTGGGTTGACCTACAACCTCTGTGAGTCGACCCATCCCTACCTTCCCCTCTGTGTGAGTCGACACAGAGCCCCTTGTGTCGACTCATGGTCGGCACTTTTGAAAATAGATATTTTTAAATTAATTTAAATGCTTAGGCCCTGTTTGGGCATCAGTTTAATGGATAAAATGAATCAAAATGAGTTAATTTAACACAGAAACTCATATAGGGAAAAATAAAATGGGTTAAGGGACCGTTTGGTAGTATTAGATTATTATTTAGCCTTGTTTGATATTTATTTTGTTGCATTGTATATCCAGGTTGTGATATTATTTCATTATCAGTTCTTAGAGACTAGCTTGGATTGGAGGTGAGTGGATCATGCTATTATCTTTTAGTAAAATCTCCCTTTCTCCAAAATTAATTTAAAAGAGAAAGGTCTTAACTACTTCAAAGGTTTTAAAATGAAAACTATTTTTGCAAATGCTTCAAAAGAAATTGTATTTATTCATTCAAATGCTTTTAAATACTTTTACTGTTATGTATGAGATACTGTTCTGTAAACTCATGGCACAAATATTTTTAAGCATGGAAAGAAAGAAATGAGTTATTCTTTATTTATATATGTGGTGCAACTTCAGACGTGATTCTTGGGATATGAAAAAGTCCAAGAAAAATACCATCTCACGTGGTGACTTTGGCCAGCTAGGAAAAAGAACCGATTAAATTCGTGTTGACCTTAATTTACTCAACGGTTAAAGAGATAGTTCGGTGACCTTAACTGGAATTGATTAGGAAAAAGTCCCGGGGTGCCAACCCGTTGTGATCCTATGGTCGATATTTGGATCTAAGGGTCAAGTGACCCTGAGTAAATTGGCATTGTTACTTTATTTGTACAGACTATTTCTGTTGCTGGATTATTGATTCCCACTTTTGTTGAGCATGTCGCCTTTACCATATTTTTCATGATATTATCATATTACGATATGAGGACCTTTGATGTCCATTTTGGGAAAAGAAAACATATGCGTTTTCAAGAAAAAAGGAAAATAAAATATTTTTGAAGAGATGAATTGAAGGGTTCGTGATTACCCATTTTTATATGTTGTATACATCCATGCAATGTTATGTTATCATACACTGTATTTTATTCCTGTTTAGAACTGTATCGTACTATCATGATTCCATTCACCAGTTTTTACTGACGTAGCTCCATAATATTTTTCAGGTAACTTGTGAGTGAAGTTTTAGCTGATGGACTGCTGTGGGGAATCTTTATTCTCGACCTCTAGAACATCATATTATCATTTCTTCCCCATAGTTATACTTTCATATGACTTTATGGCTTTATGGATTTATGGTTATTGATGTTGTTGACTTCATTGATGAATTATTCGGCTTTTTGACCCATTCATGCATGTTGGTCATCTTTTGTTTGACCTTTTGGGCTGTTTAACCCAAGTTAATAAAGAAAAGGATTTTGGTTCATAAATCCATGAAATTGAATAATTAATTAGTATATAGTTAACTAAATTGATTTAAGGCTTACTTGGTTTGTTGGACTAAGACCCACAATCCATGACCGGTCACCATTCCCTAATTGGGGCGTGACATTATGTGTATCATGATAGCCTTGATAGTTTCATGGTGTGGGCCATGTGATGGGTCTACAGCATAAAGGTTTTGTGGGTATATGTCATTTATATATAAGTATATCGTGGCTAAGATACGGGTGATGTGTTAGCTCTACCACTGAGCATTATTAAGTGGTCCAGCGAATAATTCTTAGCCCTATCCCATTAAGAGTAGGCATGATATTTGGAGATGCAGTACTGCAACAACTCCTGGTTGGGAGGTTAATACTGTCATGCCCCGCCCCGACCATCGGGCACAGAACCTGAGGATGAGTTCTCAACCCATCGCACACGACATTAAACACAACACTGTGAGCATATTTTTTTTTTCAAACATAAAGACTTCACACCTGAGCCCATCGTAATATCAAGACATTCAAAAGAGGCACTCCGCCTTAATAACTTTATACTATTACATTACATCCCAAAAAGATAAACAAAGGTGTTCTTCTAAGACTCCATACACTACTACCTTCC